>JAQHUG010000036.1:8634617-8671841 GCA_028555095.1 Dicrostonyx torquatus
CAACCCATTCTTCTGAAGGTAAAGAAATGAGCTATTTTATAAGGATAGAGACATTTAGGGAACAAAAGGATGGACCTTCTATTCTCACTAGTCTAGAGTACTCCACCAGTACTTTGAGAATTGCTGTTCAGAATATTCTTGATGCTTTGTTGCATCGAAACGTTGTGCTTTTTTGACTTCAAGTAAGTGTGCTTAACTGCGTACTGTGTTCAAACTACACTTAAATACTGATGGATGGACATTCCCACAGCCACCAACCAATTGCTTTGGTCTTGTGTTTTGAAATTGGTCTGATAATGCATCTTAGAATAGAGCAAAACTGCCTGCTACATAGAGTAGTATGTCTACTTTGTTTCTGTTCATGATCATGTAGCTAAGAACAATATGCTTTAAAATCCCAATTTGTCACCGAGAAGAATATGGAAAATTGACAAAAAAATTATGGACCTCATTTTGGCAAAAGACAACACAGTCTCATGGATAGGTAATATTTGGAATATATTATTACATTCATAATTTTTAAATATTTTATTTGTTTGTTTAGTTATTTTTGTGTATGTGTGCCTGTGTATGAGTGTGCTTGTGTGTGCGCTTGCGTATGTCCCTGTGTATGTACACCTGTGTGTGTGCCTGTGTATGTTTGCCTGTGTGTGCCTGTGTATGCTTGTCTATATGTATGCTGTGTGTGTATGTGCCTGCATGTGCCTGTATCTGTGTGCCTGTGTATATGTGCCTGTATGTGTATGTGCCTGTGTGTGTGCCTGCAGGGGTGTGCATCTCTGTGTGTGCACCTGCGAGTGTGAGGCCCGAAGAGAGATCAGACCCTCTGGATCTGGCAGTAGACAGCTATCAAGACCTAAGGTGGGTGCTGGGAACAGAACTCTGCTCTTTTGGAAGAGTCATTTGTCTCGCCCTCATTTGTGTTTTCAGCACACCTACATACCCAACACACACACAATTCAGGGATGCCTTTCTATGCACAGACTGGAGCACCATTTAAAGAGACTCACCACTGGAGGGAAAGGCTGTGACTCAGACTTTTGAGATCAGTTACCTGCTGAACACAGCTGTTCCTTGTCAGCACCAGGTGTTTACTGGGACCTGCATGGGAAGTGTTTCTGTGCAGAAACTCCTTAGGACATCTATAAGCATTGTACTAGTGTTACTTTGGCTATCACTACTCAATGACTGTTAGCATAAAGGGAGCCCAAGATGGGGAAACATGGAGCTCAAACCCCTGCCTCTTCCTCTTAAAGCCTCACTCACTAAAAAGTCAGCGTTGTTCTATACCTGCTAACTGCGCTGAGTTCTGAGTCTGAACACCTATGCTTTATTTGTGATAACACACAATCTTCATATCTTAGTTAAATGCTCTCACTTTCTCTTGTTTTTATTTTTCTTAGCAGAGCTATAGAGACAAGGAGAAAAACTAACAGTTGACCCCCAGTACACACTTACATGATAAAGTCTGAACTCGTTTAGAACATTAGGGATGAATTTACCTCACCATAGTAAGAACAAAATTATTTATTCTCCTACAAAATAGACATTTAGAAAAATATTCTTATATCTTTTTAAGATTTCTTTAGCACACAGAAAGATCCTTTAAGTTCATTGTGACCTATCATTGATCTGAACCCCTATATCACCCTCACTGCACCATCCAGAGTAATAGGCCACACGCTGCCCTGCACAACTATGTCCAGATGCAGCTACTCGTCTAGTAAATGACGTAGGCACATTACCTATGCATGCTTCAGCACCGGCTAGTAGCAGTAGACTATATAAATCTAGCACTTTCATTTAAATCTAACAATCACGCAGTATTAGTAAGAAGAAAATTATAACAATTATATTCCTGTTACCCATCCAGGCTTAAATGAAAATTCATAACTGCTATGTTTTCCTAGATAAATACACTGATATTCACACACACACACACACACACACACACTCAAGAAGGATGTGTCATAGCAGGCAGAGTAAATTAGGTAGAAAACACCAAGGGATGGTATAGAAAATGACCACAGGAGATCCATCTACGTCCCTCTTAGGGTCCTCTCTGTTGTCTAGTTTCTCTGCAGCTATGATTTGTAGGCTGGTTTTTCTTTGCTTTATGTTTAAAGACTACTTAGGAGTGAGTACATGTGATAACTGTCTCGCTGGATCTGGGTTACCTCGCTCAGTATGATGTTTTCTAGATTCATCCATTTGCCCACAAATTTCAAGATGTCATTATTTTTTTTTCTGCTGTGTACTGCTCCATTGTGTACATGTACCACATTTTCCTTATCCATTCTTTGGGTCTAGGGGCATTTAGGTTGTTTCTAGGTATGACAAACAATGCTGCTATGAACATAGTTGAGCACATGTCCTTGTAGTATGATTGAGCATCCTTTGGGTATCGGCTCAACCTGAGTCAGCCTCCTGAAGAAGTTTAGCTCTTAGGATGGAGCGTGGTGAGGCATTCTCAGCAGGGAGCTAGCAAAACTTCAGAGGTGGAAACGCCCTAGGCAAGCTCGCATGGTTTGGGAATTGCGCTTTTCTTTATTCACGCCATCAAAGTTTGAACAACATTTCGAACATAAGGAACATTATCATCAAATTATCGGTGTCTTAGCAGCCATACCACCACAATTAATCTATTCTAATAGGCCACTCAGGCACGAAGATTGGAGATTTTCTGTTTCTATAGGCAATTTGATTTTCAGCTAGAATATTTTACAACCTCCTTCCTGCAATATGAAGCGCTCTGAGAACACTACCCTCACGATGGTGCTGTTTAAATACCAGGGTCGCGGTCATCTTCTCCCACATAGCCGTTGGCTAATGCGTGCACCCGTTCTGTCAGCAGCCCAGATCAGACACCTACTACGTATCGCATCTGTACGCGATACAGAGCTAAGCCAGAAGCAGTTCGAAGGAACACGCCTCACCATCCCTACCACCAGTGGTTACGAGGATACTGATGGGTTTAGGCAACAGTTCAAACGGGCCAGCCCAAAGGATAGCAGATGAGGGCCATACTGAAAAGAGGTAAGAGAGGACGGGAACTGACCAGGAAATACTCCCAACTGAGCCCTCCATGCAGCAAAAATGGGCATGGTTTCCTGTTGGTAACTGGGGAGATTTAAAACTGCCTTGTAGCCTATTCATACTGATAACTGCTAAAAAGGAGGATCGTTTAGGAACATCACAGTGATTTTAAAATAGGATTGTGTGTTTAGAGTAAAGGCCAGCTGTTACCCAACTCCATATTCTATTGATTCTTATCTTGCAAGGTTATTGGGACAATCAGTAAGGGTCACCAGTTCTTCTTCTGTCTGAGCCAGCTTCCAGGCTTTGAGGTAATTTACCAAAATCCTAAATGCCCAGGTTTTTACAGGTGTGTAATTATTGATAATAACATCTCATTTTCTTCTGTGACTTCTAAAATCTACCCATTCACGGTAACGCTTAACTCTGCTATCTGGGTCAGCAAAGGTGGACAACTGATAAGTCAGAGAAACGAATCACCACGGCCTGGTAGTCAAGAGCAAAGGCTAAAGCCAGGCCTTCAAGTTCACCTCCTTCACCTGTAAAGTATGTGGCAAGGACACGTGTCTCACGTCCTTTCTAACGCTGCAATGAGAACCCACAAATTATTATTATATGTGAAATGCCTAGAATAGTGATCACCACGTTGTCCATTGTATCATGAGGAGGGTCACCACAGCATCAGCGAATAAAGTAGAAGACATGGATTTAATTACCCTTAATGGAACCATGTCAAAGACCTGTCTGTATGATAGAGGATTGTTTGTAGTCTATCAAACAAATTGCATATTGCTATTTAACTAAAATTTTAACACATCCACCACAAAAGAATTGTTTCTACACCCCCATCTTTATGACTATTGAGGAATAAAAGACTCTGATATATTGATAAAGTAAAGTATCTTAATTTTTAAAGTATCTTTTCATACTATACTATTCTATGTCCACTTTGAATATAAATCCACTTTGTGTCTCTCCAACTCTGTATAAAAGATATCCAAAAAGTAGTGTATTTGGTTGAGCCATAGGGCCGGATACAATTCCGTACACGCGGCAGTGACATTGGATGTATAAACTGAAAAAATTGCTGCTGAATAATAGGATGCATTAATTTGATAAAATTTGACTGTTGGCACTTGTGCTGGGCATTGAGATCTCAGGAAGCTCCCTGAAGTAAATACCTTGATAGAAGAATCACCATGGACTTTAGAAATTAAATACAAAAGATTATGTTAATGTGGTAAAAGTGGGAACATGAGAAAATATCAAAGTTGAAGTTTTAGATGGAAAATGAATTTGAAATGATCTTTTATGCATATGCAACTTTTTAATTCATACTCTCTGAGGTACATTTACACTCACATTTAGAAGTCTAATTAGTAATAAAAAGGGAAACGTTCCTAATGATGGCACCCTGCTCTTAGGGTCCCCATTATAGATTCTGAAAACAAATTCATTAATATCTTAATCTACATGATGCCATTTTCTGTACTTAAAACACTTCAGCCTAGAATATATAAGCTCTACTTATTTATTTGCGTTTAATCTCAAAGTCAGAGGCCCAGGGATTCTATGTGCTTCAAAATCAAGTTTTTGACATATTTTTCCTGCAAAATAAAACATTCAAAAAGAGAAGTTAAGTAGCCACAGTGCTTTGGAATGTGTGTCTTTTTCTAAGGTGAGGTGTTTCTTGAGAAAGTTAGCAGGCATTTTGGGTGGGGAGTCACCAGAAACATCACTTCTATGGTTGTTCTTACAGTCGTTGCTGGTGGACTGCCCCTTACCCTTGAAGCAGCTCAACAATTGAATTAAGGAGACGTCCAGGCATCTGTTCCGATCTGTTCTGCCTGTCTTACGGTTGACTTAACTTCAGGATATACTTGGCTGCTGAAGGTTCATTTCCTTCGATTTGTTAAGTGTTTAATTATAAAGGTTCACACAAGAGTTGACACAAGGGAAAGAGGGAGGGGCTATCTTCTATCAGCCTCCCCCAGAGACCTGTCCAAGTGTCATCTGCAGGAACAGGACAAAAATAACAAGGGTTGTCACAGGCTGCCTGCAGCCAGGGGTGTAATGAAAGTGAAGTTTTTGCAAGAATACAAAGCTAACTGTAAATGTGACTTTTCTTTCTTTCTCTCTTTTTTTTCTTATTTACATTGACATCTAGACCCTTATAGTAGGAAGCCATGCTTTTAAGTGTCTGATGGGAAATCCATTTTAAACCAAAAATTGACTATAACAATGAATAAAAACATAATTTGTACCTTTACTGGGATTTATAGTTTCATTTTACCTTTTGTGATCAATTAAAAAATACCTGTAAAGTTTACAAAAAATAACCTGGAAGTTTCCTGAATAGAATTGCTATATTCTAAATAAAGCAATTAAAAACAGTGATCGCAATACGAGTCTGGGATGGAATATGTGGGCCTCAGAGTCCGTGCTAATCCTCCAGGTTAACAACTGGGTGCCCTGTTTGTGGCAGTGCTGTGAGTTCCAAGAACAAGCTATTACAATATCTGAAAGCCCAAACAACAAAGAGAACTTCTCTTCCTGGGGTCTGAGTGGGCTGACGGAACAGACTGGAAATGGCTGCATTGTTTCTCGTGCTCATCAAGGCATCTCTGGGTACAGTGTGCACACCATTATGTAGGACATTTGCAAATATGTATAATGCTTTTGCCTATGGGGAAACTCCGCTGCTCTAATGTATCCCTGGAAGACGAATGAACGTTTCCCTAGGTCTGATAAAAAGATTCAGAGGGATGGATACAGCCATGATATGAAAACCACAAGCTCATCATTTAATTTTTTTTTTTAATGTCAACCGCTAGCATCGCAGGTCTGTGTGTTACTTTAGCTTTTTTTTTCCCCCTCTGCAGATTCACCACTTCTCTTCCAACTCCCACTCTGATTCAAGTTCAGGGCCGTCCTATTTGCTTGAGGCTGCCTGCTTTGATACTTCAGCAGGGATCCTGTGAAGCCAGTAGTGTTCTTTGGCTTCAGATCTCTGATCAGGGTTTCTGCTTGATCTCTGATCATTCCTTGCCTCCAAAACTGTTGCTAAATCTGGCCATGAGGAGCTACCCACCCCCACCATGCTGTTTATCTGTTGAACGTCATATCTGGGCAAGAGCTATGTATTTTAGAACAAATGTTCTACTCGGAAATTGTGAAAAAAATGCAAAGTTTTTAATCTATTTTCTGAAAGATAGCAATGCAAGGGGACGGGAGGCTAGCTCAGCTATGCAAACATTTCATCCTCAGAACACAGTTAAAAAAAAAAAACCCAGCTGGCTGGGCAGTGGTGACTCACGCCTTTAATCCCAGCACTCGGGAGGCAGAGGCAGGCGGATCTCTGTGAGTTCAACACCAGCCTGGTCTACAAGAGCTAGTTCCAAGACAGGCTTCAAAGCTACAGATATACCCTGTCTAGAAAAACAAAAAACAAACAAACAAACAAAAAAAACCCAGCTGAGCGTGTTAGCACACAGAATCTCAGTGCTAGAGAGGAGGGAGAGCTAGGTAGACAGGTCCCTGGGACCCTGGGCTAGCCTTCCCAGTGAGCACCATGCTGTGAGACCATCTGACCAACAAAGTGGATGACTCATGAGGACACACACCTGCAGCTGTCCTCTGGTCTCCCTCCACACTTGGGTGTTCACAGACATGTGAAAAGGCTTATGAAAACGTGGTCATGGGTTTATCGAAGGCGCAGTAACCCATTTAGCACAGTGAAAGAAATTGGGATATAAATGTTGGCAGAGATGTGGTTACAACACAGCTAAACTAAATTGTCCCACAATTCCCAGAGAAGTTTGTGGAAACATCAAGAGTCTGATGGACACAAAGCCAAATAGACACCTGGGAGTGAGAAGAGAAGACATCAAGAGTCGTTGAATATAATATCTTCCGGGGAAATTAGAGGGATTTCTTTGGTTTGTGGTTTGCATTGTGCATGTGTATATGTGCATGTCTGTTTGTTTGTGTTTGTGTATATGTATCTGTGTGTGTTTTCATATGTGTGTATTGTGTGTATGGGTATATATGTGTATATCTTTATGTGTTTAAGAATATTTGCGTGTGTGCACAAGTGTGTGCGTATGTGTATATATGTGTATATGTATGTGTGTGGGTGTGTAGTTGAGTGTATTTGTGTGTGTGTGTGTGTGTGTGTGTGCTGGGGATTGATTTTTTTTGTTTTGCTTTGGAAAAATATAAACAGAGTCTGCTCCTCACAGCCTCATCTATAGCATGGAATCACCAGGCATTTGTGAAAATACTTCACTATTTGAAGTATAAAATAATCACATAAGCAAAGGAATCCGGAGTAGACAGACAAAGCAGAATCATAAAATCAAAAATATCCTCGGAGAGTTAAGAAATTTTACCTATAAAACACAAATAGGACTCCTTGAAAAGGAACAGAGAACAATCGTATTAGAACAATAGTAACTTGTGTAAACAGGGAAGTTGAGACCAGCTACTGTTTAGAAAAAACTTTATTAGGAGAGGGAGCCTCAGTTCCAGTCAGCCATGATCGGACCTTGAAGTGAGAAAACATTTACAAACCTTATGAGGAAGAGAGGCAGAAGGAGAAGGAGGAGGAAGAGGTGAAGGAGGAGGAGAAGTAGGAAGAGGAGAAGGAAAAGGAAGAGGAGACAAGCCTTCAGAGAATTCTCCTCAACAGAGGATATTCTGACTTTTAGAGGTCTGGTGAAACTGGGCTGGCTTCCCAAGCCCTTGTGCCCTGAAGGGATCTGTGTACTGTTAGTTCTGCCCACTGGTTCTTTGTGTCACAAAACTGCAGAGAGTCAAGAGCCTGATTCCAGGGATAGGGGCTACAGGATCTGTAAGTTAACAATTATAAAGTTAGATAAAACAAAGCAATAGGAAGGTAGATAAGAAACACAAATTTTCCAAAATGTCTTAGAAATACAAAACAGCAGAGGAGTAAAAAAGAAATTAATCTAAGAAGGTACACATTCTCGTTTTGTTGTTCTTTGAGTTTTATGAATTGTGTTATGACCATATTCACCACTGTCTCTAATTCATCCCAAAACCACTCTCCTTCCCCAGTCACCCAATTTATCTTTTTCTTAATTCTTCAAGACTAATTTATGCTGCACAAATTTTTTTGGATGTGTGGTCTTCCTCTGGAGAAAGAGTTACCAGGACTGCACTCTTAAAGGAAACTGTCTTTTCTTCTCTCAGCAGCTAACAACTGCCAGTAACTCCACACCCAGGGGTGGGTTTTGTGTGCCCAACTCCCTTCTCCAGCTGGGATTTGGTCTGACTTGGGCTGACACCAATTTTGTGGATGCTGTCCCAACCACTGTGCGTTCCTAAGGGCAGCTTCCCTGTTGTGTCCTGAAGATAATGTTTCTTGTAGTCCTCCACTGCCCAGCCATCCATTTCAATCACTTCTTCACAATGATCCTGTCGTCTTGGGAAGGGGTTGTGGCGAATACATACCCTTTAAGGCTGAGGGCTCTGTAATCGCTAATCCTCCTCACTTTGGTCAGGTGTGAGCCACTGTGTCAATCGCCATCTTCTGCCAAGAGAAACTTCTCAGAGGTGAGTTGAGAGCTTCACTGATTAGGTCCTGCTTAAATCCAATCAGGAAGTGGTTGGTTGGGGCTGGGGAGATGGCTCAGTGGTTAAAAACACTGGCTGCTCTTCCAAAGAACCCAGGCTCAATTCCAAGCATCCACATGGCAGCTCACAACGTCTGTAACTCCAGTTGCAGGGGATCCAACACCGTTATACTGACACACATGCAGGCAAAACCACACATGCACATGAGATAAACTGAAAGGAAAACAAAGAAAGTGGTTGGTTACTACTGTAATGTGCTTGCCAGTGTGCATGTCTCACCAGGAAAGTCATGACTGTAGCTTGTGTGGTTCATATGTGGGTGTGATTTGTCATTTACTTTCTCCTCTAGTAGCGTACATTGTATCTTCTGGCACTATGAAACCAGTCAGGAGAAACGAAACCTCGGGTTCCTATGAGCTTGATTTCTCTCAAGTCTGTGGTGTCTTCAGCAATAGAGTCTTACCATCTAGCTCTGGATGGTAACTAAGAGCAGTGGCAATGGCCTGTCATGTCTGGGGATGATCTATGAGATATCACTCTTCATCAGATCTTTGAAAAGTAAACCGCTCCTGGCACTGGGCTTTCTATTAGTTATCCTCTGATGTATAATAGAGCAGTATTGTCCTGTTATTAGGTAATTCCAACTTAATTCTTTTTATGGACCTGTGTGTATACATAGGCACATATATTTCATAGATATATGAAGGCTTCTACAGTAGCAGGCTCCCATATGTCTTTTTTCCAAAGGTATTTAGGGATATTTATCCCTTTCCTACTCCCTCCTCTACCTTTCCCTCCGCTCAACCATTAGCCTTTCCCATTCTATAATTCCCTTTTAACATTCCTTAAAGCCATTACCTGTGACTCCTTAGTTATTTCCTGGTCTCTGTGGGAATTCCAAATGAAACACACATGCATGCACATGCATATGCATGCGTGCGTGCACACACACACACACACACACACACATACACACAAATTCAAAGCTAACATTCCCAGATGAGAGAAAACATGTGGCATTTGTCTTGATATAGTCTAAGAAACAGCACAAGAAAGGCATTCACAACTGAAAGATATTTGTATCCAAGTTATAACGATATTGTAGTATCCAACCTAAATGTGCGGGAAGAAAAAGACCAAACCAGAACACTATTATCACATTATTGTAAATTTTTAGAACACCAAGTAAACTCTTAAGTATTTCAAGAAATAAAGCAGGAAAAGAGATGACGAGAGGAACAAAAGACAGACCATTGCATATGAGAAAAACCCAAAACTGAAACAGTATTCTACTCCTCAAAAACAATACTGGAAAGTAGAAATTGAAAAACTACTTTCAAAATTCTAAAGCAAAATGACTATGCAGCCTAAATTTTATGTTATTGACATTCTCAACTGGAACTGAGACTAGAGTGAACATTTATTTAAATATAACAAAACTCCAAAAAGCTATTACATTAGTTCTTATGGGCAATGGAAGTTATAATTCATAAAAAGTGAGGGACAAACCACTTGCAGAAATATAAAACATGAAGATGTTACCATTAAAGTGAAGAAGATGCTGGGGTTTTGGAGGGAATCTTCGTTTAGCTTTGTTGGTTCTAAATCAGTTGTTAGTAGTGTCTTTTGTATTCTGAAAAAACATTAAAGGTCTAAAAAATAGACATCCAATTTTATATTTTATGACATTCAAGGTTTAAAATTTCTCCATTTTTGGTTCTGTGTGAAAAATGTAATGAAGCCAGTAGATCAAATTATATATGTTCTGTGATGTATCAGAACATATACACAATTATCTTGAGGCTATGAAATAATAATTACGTTGCGATAAAGCTCCCATTAACAAATGCAATTTTCCTCCAGTGAAGACAGTAACTAAATGAGATAAGAACATGTGGAACTCTGTTTTCGGCACTCAAACTTTCCACTTATGTTTCACTTGTTTTACCCCCCACCGAGGCCAATAGAAAATGTGTATTGCTCTCAGTACAGAGGAAGTAAAAGAAATGTACTATGAAATTGATAGCAACAATGTACTTGTCGGCTCTTTATTTTTGGTGTTAGCTACCGCTGCAGAAGTTAGAAGAGTCGCTTCTGAAAAAGAAATAGTAAATGCATACCTTTCTTTTTTTCAAAGATAGTCTGGGGGATGGAGAGATATCTCCGTGGTACTGCTCTTACATAAAACTTGAGTTCAGTTCTCAGTACCTACATGGGGTAACTCACAGCCACCTAGAACTCCAGCTCCAGGAGATCTGATACCTCTAGTCTTATAGAGGCACCTGAACTCACACGCACAATCTCACATACAAATACACATATACAGATAATTAAAAATAATGTATATCTTTAAAAAATTGAAAACCTACACAGACCCTTATTAGTTCATAGATTTGATGCATGCAGGCACCCTAGGCACTGACTGGCCTTTGTGTTTTCTATTCAGATCGGGGGCTGGTTACATTTATCAATCTCAAGGCATCTGGTTGACAGTGATTCAATACATGCTTCTGCCTCATAGTAGCTATGAGATCAAGAAAGTTAGAAAAATGCCTCTATGCTATAGTTTCCACATCTACAAATATTTCATTAATTTTTATTTTGTTATACGACTGCTTCTCCAATATGGGTTTAACTAAGCAATTCCTAGAATTATTCTTGTATTATCAGTGGGTTAGCCTTCTTTTTCCCCAAAATTGGAGGAAATAATGTATATAGTTAAAATATTGATATTCACCATGATATTGTATCCAACAGAAATTAATATAGAAAAAATGTCTCTATCCTCATTGTGGTTTGAATCTTCAGTGATCTCCAATGATGCACATGCTAAAGGCTCAGTCACCAGCTAAATGGAGGTAAGAATCATTAGAGAGTGGGGCTGGTGGAGGAAAGTGGAGTTCTCGGGAGCATGCCCTTGAAGAGAATTTTTGGGACCTTTGGCTATGTCTCTCTATCAATGTTTCTCTGCTTCCTGACTACTGTCGAGGTGAGCAGCTTTGCTCTACTGTTGTCTGTTGTCATTCAGTCCTGCCATACCAAAGTCCCAAACAACCGTAGGCTGAAACCCCTGAAACCAGGAGCCCAGATAAATATTTCCTCCTTTTCATTGGTTGTCTCAAGAACATTGTTACAACACTAGAAGTTGACTAACACTAACTTTAAAAAATTTGTCTTCCAAAACTTCCAAGGTCCCACTTGTTCTTCCCGGCAGCCAGGCTAGCTTAGCCCCAAAATAACCACATGGAAATTGTATTAATTAAATCACTGCTTAGCCCATTATCTCTAGCCTCTTATTGGCTAACTCTCACATCTTGATTTAACCAATTTTTATTTATCTGTATATTGCCACATGGCAGTGGCTTACCGGGAAAGATTCTAACCAGTGTCCATCTCAGGCGGAGGATCCATGGCTTCCCCCACTCTGCTTTCTTCCTCCCAGCATTCAGTTCTATCTTCCCCTGCCTACCTAAGTTCTGCTCTATCAGAAGGCTAAGGAAGTTTCTTTATTCATTAACCAATGAAAGCAACACATAAGCAGAAGGACTTCCTACACCATTTTCCCTTTTCTGTTTAAACAAAAAAGAAAGCTTTAACATAGTAAAATTAAATATAACAAAAATTGTTATCAAGTAAGAATTACAGTTACAATATTTATATCAACTTTATTTTTATCATAACTAAGGAAAACTATAACTATAACTATAAATTCTTTAACTCCATCAAAGACTCCAGAAGGATGTAATATTACCTAAGTAAACAGGAAATGCATTATAAACAACTTTCAAAACTCTAGAATTGACAGAGACATTTCGTTGCCTGGACAGTCACTCAAAGTTTTTCTGTACTGTTGGGGCATCCATCTTCAGCCCATAGGCCTATAGTATCCAGCAGACCTTTTCACGAAGCAGGACATTTTAAAGACAGTTCATTCACTTTCTTCTGTATCCTGCAGAATGTCTTGCAAACTCTTTCATGAAGCAGAAACCCCAAAGGATCATCTCACCTTTAGTCAAGTTTAGCCAGTCATTTTGCTGTGGATACTGCATGTTCAATTTATCAGTTCAGGCAAGAACAGTTTCTTGCCCAAATGGCTAACCAACTCCATAAGGAGTCTCTTTGATGCCCATCTTCCTCTTGGAGTAGCTGGTACTGCCAGGAGTAAATGTGTCTCACTGTCATGAAAACTCCTAAATTCTTAAACATTTTAAATGCCATATTCTGAAGGTCTTAGAAAGATTTGAAGAATACCTATCCAACTTAAATGTTTCTCTATACATCTAGAAAAATCTAACTAACATGACTACAAACTTGACTATTATAGATTATCTATTAACCTATATTTTAAATTATACATTACATTTTTAAATGAACTATACAATCACAATATCTTAATCAAAAGCAGAAATATACATATAACAAAGTTGACCTTAAATTCATTCATATCAATAAACCAAGATCCATACCAATATAAATTATTCATACCTATATCATCCAAGGCTGCTAGAAGAAGCCTTGGATATGAGACTATTTTTACCTCTGCAAATTAAGGATAGCCACAAAGAAGGTAGAAAATGAGAGGAGGAAAAATTACCATGTTTGACCCAATATGATTCTAGCTGATACACATTATTTTGGGGGTCCTATTGTAAGAGGTTCCATGTTCACAATTTATAACCAAATAGGATTATGGTGACAAATTCTTTTATAAAAAGGATGCAATCGTTGACCAGGTACTTACCAACATCTGTAAAATGTGAAGCCACTCTTTTTTCATTTCCTTTAAGATCTTAGAGTTTTTTTTTCTGTTTCATTTATCTTTCTGGGATTTTCATATATATATATATATATATATATATATATATATATTCATGAAACAAGAGATGATTAAAGAATTGAAGTTTTCTGGTGAATGAAACAGCCAGACCACTTTTCATGACAAAGTTGGTAATTAGAAGGCCAATTTAATGGTGAATCAGGCAGAAATATTCAAACCATGACAAATGACTTTAATAATGCAGCTTGCAATTCTTGAACAGAAATAAATTTCACTTCCTCAGACTCTCGCCTTGTGCTGCCTGCCTGGAAGACAGAACTGTCCAGGAGGCATTCTGTACCCTTGATTCTGTAAAGCTTTTACTAGGTTTTAAGCGACCAAATAGCTTGCAAATGCATGGCATCACTCAACTTCTTATGGTTTTTTTTTCCTGAAGGTATACTGTGTTCAGAATTCTGAGAAGTCAGGATTTATTTTTCTTCTATTCCGCTTAGCCCTGCAATCGTGTTTTATTGTTGTTGCCTTGACTTGAGGTATTAAAGGAAGCTACATTGGCCTCAAAATTGAAAGCTAATTTTGGTGTTTGTCATAAGTTTGTTAAGACCACATGCATTCCACAGTTTGAAAAATTTCATTATTCTGTCCATGCTGGGGCTTCGTAATTGGATAGTAAGGATGTTCAAAGACTAATTTAGTGAATTGCACAATATTTTAAATGGAATTATGCAGGTTTATGGGTCCTTAGGGGATTCGACTAGGAGCCTCTCGAGAAAATCTGTTTATCAGTAAATGATATTAGCAGCTTTCACCTAGCCTTTGTCTTCATTAAATCGCTGCTCTCCCAATTGAGGGTCACATCTGAGGCCTGCTTTGATAATTTGTCATTATTGTCTTGTTTATTGGAGCATAAAGTTGATACAGGCCGGGCTGTGCTCTTTCTACATGATGTGCCAAGAAGTTTTTATTAACAATTCTACCAATGCTAAATCAAGGTGAAATTTTCCAGGGTTTTAGAAAAAGAATCATTTGTAGCCTGCTCATTTCCTCCAAATTTCCCTCAGTACATGCCAAGCCCCTTTACTATATAGCCATATCTCTACAGATAATTTTAAGTGCAATCTTATCAGTAAAAATAAGGTGGAAATTTGAACTTCTGTCTACAGTATCGGCCTATAAGAACAAGACAAATTCATTCTCCCTTAAGCATAACATATCCTCGTAATTACGATTAACAATTTACCTTCAGGACCTTGGGATTGTAGCTGAGATATGAAAATGGTGACATAGCATACTAACTGCCGTAGCACAGTCAAGGGCACTTTGCATGGTATTTGTATCCTCTCCGTAGACAGCGAGGGATTCCCTCCAGAGCTGGTGCACAGCCCTGCTGAAAGTAACATTGAGTCTGTTTCTGACTGCTTTTTAAATTAATTTCCATGCTTCTTCATCTCTCAAGAATGATATGGGATCTAAAAGAGGGATGCAGCATAGCTAGGTGATCTACCATCAGACATCTGAGGTAACCCCCACATCCCAGGACTGCTGTCCTCCAGAGACAGCTATCTGATGGTTAAAGCCTTCTCACTGCATGTAAGTTGGGATTCTTCTCCTCACTTTTAGGTTCAGGTGCGTCTCCCGTTTCACTGCTATCATCCATGTCTCCACCCTCCCTTCTCATTCCTTACTGCTCCATAAAGGGGGAAAAATGTATACTCTTCTCAATGAGGGTTGGCCCAGAGATAGGGAGACTAGAATGTCATCAGCAGATGTATACCATGCTTTTGTGGCAAGGGTTAGAAGAATAGGAGCAAGGACTCTGTAAATACCACCAAATGGGGATTCAATTTCTCCTTCGCAGTCCACCTAGGGTGAAATGTTTAGCCATATCAACATGCCAAGCTCTTAAAATGCCCTTGGCTATTCCTTACCCAGGATGGAGGTAAGGATGGACAGCGGTCACTTGAGGACCTCACTGGGCAGGACACATAGGCTTGGTCAAGATGCCAGAAAGGAAAATGCCAGTCCTTTAAGTGCCACAACAAATAGAAACAGTTAATTGTACTCTTTCCTGGGCTCAGGATGATGGCAAGGCATTCCTTATGAAAGTTCCCAGGCCAGGAACTGAGCCAACTCATTTTTAGCCAGTATTACCTAGCCCATTCGCAGCGTTCAAAGATTTATGGTTATTATTGCCATCTACTTACCCACATAATCACCAGCCTTTCACTTTAAAATGGTTAAAAATTGTTTCATAGATTGCAGGTCATTAATGTAAATTAGACTATTTCTATATTTGATTTCTTAATTTTTAAAAGGAAAAGAATAGCTCTCATGCACACATACTCCCTCTCCCTTTTCCACTTGAAATTTTTAAATGGCCCTCTAGACACCTCTTTCAATAATTCTTACCCTCCAAAGCTGGGCCGCCTTTTAATTTCACTTTAAAATAGCTACATTGGGACCATAATATGATTAGAACTAATGAATATTGTGGAGAGAAGCAAAAAAAATTATTTAAAATCTTTAAAAAGTATAAATACTTCATGTGCATGAGGACCCGTGGTTTATCGCAGCCCAGTCAAGAGCTCAGCTTTGATTCTGGGAATAAATCATCAGAGTCCACCAGGCCTCACCTTTCACTTCTACACGAAGAGGTCATGACTCCTGAGGCTTCTGTGCAGGAGAATCGGAAGCAACGCTATGAAGACAGCTTTCCATCCCAGTAAGAGTTACAGTAACAACAGCAATACTGAAAATGTTGCTGTCCTAACACATAAAGTGACTTGTGTTTTCAATCTAATACAGCCTTCCTTCTCTTCTAGACACAAGAAACCTGACTACAGTGGAATCAGAGAGAAATTGTACAAATAACTGTAGTTGAACTTTTCTTTGGGCCACAAATAATGACGTGGAGATGAATTATTAATTATGAAAGTTTGTCCTTAGCTTAGGCTTTTTCCCAATTAACTATTTTATAAAAAAAATATTTATTTATTTATATTTTATGTACATTGGTGTTTTGCCATAAGTGTTGGGTCCTAGGATTACAGACAGTTGTGAGCTGCCATGTGGGTGCTGGGAATTGAACCCAGGTCAGTGCTCTTAACCACTGAGCCATCTCTCCAACCCCGCAATTAGCTTTTATAACTTAAATTAACCTGTTTTTTTTATGTACCTTCTGCCATGTGGCTCTGTTACCTCTCTTCTGTACCATATGTCCAGCTTCTTCAGTGTCTTCCTGGTGTCCCTCTCAAGCCAGGATTCACCCCATGTTCCTCTTTTTACCTGGAAGTCCCACCTGTTCTCTCCTGCCTAACTATTGGCTATTCAGCTCTTTATTAAACCAGTCACAGTGATACATCTTTACACAGTGTAAACAAATACTCTGCAACAAATAACCAACTTATTCACATGTTTTTTTACTTTTTTATTATTTTTATTGAGCTCTACATTTTTTCTGCTCCCCTCCTTATGTCTCCCCTCCCTTTCAACCCTCTCCCAAGGTCCCCATGCTCCCAATTTACTCAGGGGATTTTGTCTTTTTCTACTTCCCATGTAGATTAGATCTATGTATGTTCTCTTAGTGTCCTCATTGTTGTCTAGATTCTCTGCGATTGTAATTTGTGGGCTGGTTTTCTTTGCTTTATGTTTAAAAACCACTTATAAGTGAATACATGTGAATATTGTCTTTCTGGGTCTGGATTACCTCATTTACTTCACGAATAATCTACACTCATTTAGAAAGCAGTGCTTTCAGAAAATTTATTCATTCTTCGCTGTTTTCTTCTTTTTAAACCAGTAAATCAAATCTATCCTCAGCTGTCTGGAATTTTTTTTTTTTTTGGTTTTCGAGACAGGGTTTCTCTGTGGCTTTGGAGCCTGTCCTGGAACTAGCTCTTGTAGCAGGCTGGTCTTGAACTCACAGAGATACGCCTGCCTCTGCCTCCCAAGTGCTGGGATTGAAGGAGTGCGCCACCACCGCCCGGCTTGAAGGAAATTTTGAGAGAACATTCAGAACTTTCTGATTCACTTTCATTTAGAAGCTGAACATCACTACAATAAATTCTTCCGTAATATTTGCTGTAATGCTTAGATTTAGATTCTTGGAACAATCAGCGATAAAATGAGACTCATTGGGTTGTTCCTTCACAAATGAGGAAGAGTACTGGGATTAAAGGCGTGCGCCACCACCGCCCGGCTGTCTGGAATTTTTTAATGAATGAAGTTTACTGTCAACTATCTAGAATTGACTTGCTACTCTGGCACGTAGGTAGTCTTATCAAAAAGAGCTAGAGGGGAAGAATGGGACCTTCTCTAGACTTCCGTTGGCATTAACTGTCAACCCCAAGACTAGCTCCACCTTTCCAAGCGTTTATGCGTCACCCCTACTCATCCACCCACTTCTTGCTGTAGATGTCTTGCTCTGACATCTTGGGCCCAGCTCCAAGATCCTAAATTATGAGAAAAGAATGAACGCTATGCTTTCTTTCCACTACCCACGCCCCAACCATCCCAAGGCTAATTTTATCAGAGAATGTTTTGATCCTTGAATCGAGTGTTCTGCATGGAGAAACCAGGAGTCTTCCGAGAATCGTGGGTTTATTATTACATTTTATGTTTCGAGAGAGCTACCACAGTGAAGACCCCTAAACAGGCCTCTTACCCTAGAAGTCAGCAACTGAAAGGTAATTTTGATTATGTAATGACGAGAAAACGTGTTTGCCACTAGTCCCATTTCCTCTGTATGAAAAGATGGAGCACTTTTTCCCTGATGTTTTCTGTGTGGCAAAGAGCACCTCAAATGTTCAGAGAGAAAAGGCACCAGTATTTGCCCGTTGCTCACATGTGGAGGGTTCAGCAGTGGAGTGCAGAGTTGCCAACGTGACGAAATGGGAACTACCCAGTGCTTCAGGATACTGCAGCCTAGAAAGAAATTCACAACCAGCCGCTACAAGAGGCGCTTTCAATATTCTTATTTTCTGCTTAGCAGTGAGCTTACTGAATTCTTCTATGGAATTCAATTTAACAGCTAGGCACTTCTATGGCAGTTCTACCATTTAGTAAGAATTGATGAACACACAAAATGCTTCTGGCTTTAAACATTAGATATTCTGAAGAAGCGATATATAGATAAATAAAATCTTAGGTTTGTTATAAAAGTAAGTCCAAAAATTCTATTTCTTAACCTATACAACTGGGGAAGAGATATTCTCTTTTTTACAAGATGTATTTCTAATTATCTTCTATAGAAATGTCTCTGTGAGACATTCAGAATCTTAATATAACCCTTTTGTTAAATTCAAATTTTTAAATTTGCATTGAGAATTTCAAATATGTGTGGTGTATTTACATCATTTCCACTCCTCTCCTTACTCCTCAGATTTCCCCCACGACCTCTCAAACTCATGACCTTGTCTTATTATTTCATATACATATGAATGTACATATTGTGTGTATACATAAATATGTATTACAATAGTATATATGCAATACTGTTTGTGCAGATTGATATGTGAACATAAATATATTGTATATATAATATATTAAGAATATAACATATTGTATGTGTATATGCTGTATGTTTTACATATGTGTGTACATATATTCACACAGTCTACTTAGTTCAATTAGTGTTGTTCATATGTCAACCATCTAGTGATGACTTCCCAGCAGGGGCAGGAATACTTCACATTGCCAGACCCTTATATGAAGAACTACAGACAACCAATGACCGATTAATTAATCCAGGAGAGTCAGTTTTCTCCAAGAGCAAACTCCTGGATAGATTACTCCATTGTTACAAGACTCTTGTTTACATTAAATAGCACTGAAAACAGTTCTGGAGAATATAACTAATATTCAATAGAGAAGCAAAAAGAGAACATTCGATCTGGCTATGAAATGTAAAACACAGTTATTTTTGGAATTTCACCTAATTTGTACACAAATATGAATTTTAAGACACTATTTTATTTATAGTTTATTTTCTATTTTTAGTGTATATCAGATTCATTTTAAAAGCAAAACCTGACCATTGAAATTTTTCTCTGCACGAAGATGAGCAAGACCTCTAGAGACACATTCTTCCTCAGAGCAGAGCACACCTCAACACTTTGGTTCCCTCTCGCTCTTACTGACGTGAACGTACTCAGTACTTTTCTCACCAATGGATAGATGTTCTACATCAGGAGCCAGCGACAGTGGAAGTTGAAGGACAGAAAACAGCGAAAGGGCAAGGATTAAAAAAGAAAATTGTTAATTTAAAAAGATGTTTAAATATTAAAATATAAATGTACAAGTCTCATCAAATTATTTCTGCCTCTATTAAGTATCTTCGTTATGTACCTTTCCAAGTTATTCAAGTTAGCCTAAAAATGGTAAGAAATACAATGTCTATGCATGCTTCCTTTGCCCAGATAAAAAAAATCGTAACAAGAGTTCGACATGTTCACAGAGGCATCTGTTTCCAAAGAGAAAGTAAGTCTGCCCAAGCATAATGCAGTAAGAACGGGACTTCCCAGAGCTAAGCATACTCTCTAGCATGGGGCAGTGGTCAAATTTTCTCTGGAGAGCTTCCCTCTGTGCCACCCAAAGTGACAAAAGTCTCTCTGTCAACAGAAGATCACAATGTTATAACCCTCATGGATTGCTCCAGTTCCCCAAATCTAGCAGATGGAAAGGAATTTCTCCATTCCCTGTTGTCCCCTGAGAGCTCAGGGCAAGCTTTAGGAGGTCAGGGCAGGAAAAGGCACTTAGGTCTTACCATTGAATTTCTGTGTACCCAGCAGATTTTTCCAAACTTGCCCTGTGGTGCAGTTCACACAGAGATTTTATTTTGCATATCAATGCCTTTCTCAACTGCATTTTCTACTCTGTAGTAGTTTTACAAAACAGCCTTTGGAAGTCACTTTTAGGGTCAACATCCATTTGAAATAAAACAAATTAAAAGTTCTGCTAACTATATTTAAAGAACATTATTCCAAACAAGTTTAAGTTAAATCTTTAGACAAAGAATTTGGTTAAATGATTTTTTCTATCATGGGTATAGAGATAGCAGTATACATAAATGTATTGGCGCTCTGAGCTATCATGTAGAAAAGTAGCCATTTTACTGTATTTAAACTAAACTTTCACTAACATTTAACATCGGTGGGGGCACTTAGCATACTGGGTAACTACTTTTCTGCATCATACCTTTGCCAAAATCTGCATTTCGATTGTATTTTAATAAAGAAAGCTTGCTTGAAGATCCGAGAATAAAATAGCCCCTCTGGTCAGCCTTACAGACCAGGTAATGGCAACACATACCTTTAATCCCAGTAGCCACAATGACAGGCACCTTTAATCCCAGTGGTGCACACCTTTCATCCCAGCCCTAGAGAGGATTATAAAATGGGAGGAGACAGCTCTCAACACACAGTCTCATTCTGAGATTCCTGGAGGATCACCGTTTTGGACTGAGGTCGAGGTAAGAGCCAGTGGTGGCTGCTTCGCTTTTCAGATCTTTAGGTTAAACCCCAATTTCTGTCTCTGGGTTTTTATTAATCATGCATCAAAAGTCTGTCTGTATAACTATGAAAATTATAGGAACTAACATCTGAGATAGAGCACGACCAAGTAAGAGTCAGAAAGTGAAGTCAATCAATCCACCCATCACACACGTTAACCCCATTTAATATCCCATTTGCCATCTGTTCCGAAGCAGCCAGCTGGAAAGCTGATATTTCTAAACGTTGGGGGCAAAATTAGCAACGAAGGTTTGACTTGGATGTGTCCTGGGGCTTGGCACCAATGGAAGGAGAAAACACCAGTATAATTTTTCTCAGGTTATTCACCTCTTAGACAGGTCAAGTGCATCATCTATGATATCAATTTTTCCTATACCTAAATTACCGCAACCTAAATTATTACTCATACTTTTATAGTCAATGTAATGAGTTTATCTAGTTGGGTAGGTTGACACCGTTGTCTGTGTTCCAAGGTGATCTCTGTCTTAAAGCTTTGTACTCGTGGAGAGCTCCAGCTTACAGATGGCACTAGAGAAGTCAGAATTGTTAACCATGCAGGCTTTATTCTTCATTGGAAGAAACTGGCACCTGTTTTCCATCCAGAAGGTGTGAATGAATGTGTCATTAGAGCCCATCCTTATGCTTACTACAAACCCTTCCTCCCTAGGCCCAGATTCCTGAGCGCTGGTTCTCAGTCCATAGAACCCGCTCTTGTGAGAAAGGTCACAGGTGCTTTGCTAAAGAGATGTACATTGAGGGACTGGAGAGATGGCTCAGTGGTTAAGAGCACTGACTGTTCTTCCAGAGAACCTGGGTTCAATTCCCAGCACCCACATGGCAGCTCACAACTGTCTGTAATCCTAGGACCCAACACTCATAGCAAAACACCAATGCACATAAAATATAAATAAATAAATATTTTTAAAAAAGAAATGTACTTTGCAAAGGAGTTTCTATGTAGCAGTGCCAAAAGTTTTGTTGTGTTTTATTGTGTTTAAACATATAAAGAAAAATAAACCTCTTGGTCAGACTCCAGAAGTTTTGACCCAGCACCATCTAAGGCGGATTGACCTGGGTATCATTTTCCTCACATCTGGATCATTTCCCTGCCAGCTATGAAGCTTGCAGGAATCTCTGTGTATACCCGAGGCTTTGAGGTGTAAAAATGCAAGCAAGCCAATGAGACAAAATATTATTTTTATGAGGACTCAAGTCTCTCTAGCCAAGAAGACTCATGTAGTGAATGATTTCTAAACAGCCACATCTTCCATGCACCATGGAGCCAGCAGTACAAGAGAAGCTATCCGGAAATGCAGAGACTTCCAATCCTTCATTACCCTGAAAAGCTGATCAGGACACAACTTTTATATTCTGTGAGACTCAATTTTTTTTCCCAAGGCTACCTTGCTTAGAGAAATTGGACAATTTATCACACAATGACCTAGAGCAAATTTAGTACATGCAAGTGATTAGTTTGTCTCTTCCCCAAGCAGCGTTGATATGATTTGGTAAGAGAGGTCGCAGAAAAGGAAGGCCGCTTATAACACCTCTGGGGAGCGCTAATGAGCCATTGACCCTTCCCACTGTAGGCTGCTGTGTCATATCTGATTTTGGTTTTTGAGATGCAGTTTCTAAGTGGTAATATTTTACGTCTATGTGGGACGTGTTATTCTATCATGTTTTTTTTTTTTCAATTAAATTCTGGTATTATTCACACCACGAATGGCAGGTCCTAATGGACTTAACTGGAGATAATTTCCCCATTTCCAGAAGAGAAAGTACAGTATTGACAACATTGGTTAAATTAATAACCAAGTATAAACCATATCTTCCGTCTGTACTTAACTGTCTTTCATCCCTCCCTCGCTTTGCCAGTTTACATGGGGCCATAGAAACTAAGTCAACATTTTTGTGTGCCACTTGGTATACGATTTAAGTCATATTTTATAGCTCTCTTGACTTCCAACTAATGGTTTTTAGTGCACTGCTATCAAAAACTGTGTTAAAGGGGGAAAAAAGGCCATTTCAGATGAAATCAAGGCTCAGGCAGCAAGCCACAAACTAGAGATCCAGACCCAGGCATCTTAACTGTCAAACCGGTCAATTTGTCTGGTTGCTTCATTTCAAATCTTGTTTGCTTATCCCTCGTTAACTTAGTTTATAATTGTATACTCTAAAAAAGAAGAAGTAAACCTTGTAGACATTTTTAATTACATTCAAGTCAAGGTATTGCCCAGGTAGATAATTCCCCTGAGAATGGAAGAAAAATGACAGACGCTCTGGGAGGCTGGGGAAAGCCAGGACAGCAATGGGATATGTCTCTTGATTCCACTGTATGCTAATAATTATGAAGTTAGCCAGTAAGGGCTCTTTGCTGTGTAATGGTGTAGGTGGTAGAGGGAAGACATACTACAGAAAGAGGACCAGGTAATAAGAGGAAAGTCCCTACAATCCAAAAGGAGTGACATTACTTCTTATTGCCCACACTGCTGAATGGAGCAAGGCTCACAAAACAAGTAAATTTTTCTCACACTCACAATGTGAGCCTCAGAGCCAGGGAAGAATCACCTATAGACAACAGGGCAGGGAAGTAGCCATAGGCATTAGAACGGAAACATCACCTCAACATCACAATAAAAAAGCCAAGGCAATAGATACAGAAGTGGATACATGATAGCCCCCCTTTTTTAACATAAAATTTATTTTGAAACCATCAGTTTAGAAAGAAGAGGATTTTTAGCTTTCCAAGAGCTACTAAATTAATGAATCAGGCCAATTTATGATCTTCTATGTGTTGCTGAAAGAAAAAAAAATCCCCCTGCAGGTAAACTGTCTATCTGGAGTCAGAGATATTAGAAGCAATTTCATGAGCAGGATCATTAATTATGACCTATGAAATTTTAATAGTTGCCTTCTTCGCAGCTCTTATAGGAGCCGAGATCAAAGTAGCTCCAAAGCACAGATGCTAACTCGGTTATCAGGGAGTCTGGAGAGTTTGGGAGGGTTTAGAATCTGCATGTGTATTTTTATTCCTTTTACTGGTGACGTGTTAAAGGCATCAAAGAACAAACATGTATCTGGAAGTTGGTGTGTGTGCACGTTCGGCTTCCTCTAAATTTCACCTCTATCACTGTATGACTGTATCACACCTCTTGTATCTTATATAACTATATGGCTAAGGGTGCTGCTTTTCTTTCTTAATTATAATTTAGAGAAGGCACGGTGTAGTTGAAAGATAAATCAATGTGAACTGACCTACATTTATCCCAGGTCTGTATTATAAGCGAAGCATGCCCTGGGGCAATGGACTTAAGTGGTCTGGACCTTGGTGTCTTACTCGTGTGAAGTGCTGGTGTGGTGGGAAGCCTAATTGGAAAACAGGGCTACACCCTTGCTAACACACTTGCCTTTCATATCTACAGTTCTATGGAAAAATATTTCCTTAGAAAATGGAGATGCTCATAGTGCCTACCCGTTGAGCTTGCTGTAACAACAAAATAGGACAATCCTTGCAAAGAAAAGTACCTAGAACACAGTACATGTATATCTGTCTCTTATTATTCTCGATATTTCTGGGAGTAAATAGGGTTCAGGGAAATGAAGGTAAGGAGAGATGGGAGGGGAGGGGAGGGATTTGTGAGTTCCTGTCTCAGGACTGCCAAAATTCATTGACAGGACTGGAGAGAAACTGAAACCACAGAACAGATGCCCAGTTCTCTATATGACCGTGTTCATCAAAAATGCAGCGGCCAGATTTCTGACGTGATACTTGTGACTAGAAATGATGTCCCTGCCCATGTTGCTCATGAGTCCCTTTGGAAATGGCACATCTCCTATTGTGTACCCAGGACAATCTTTCTGCTGTTAAACTCCGTTACATGTTTTTAAGTGTTTTCACATGTCTTTCTATGTCTTTAAATTCTTTACGTTTCAGTCAAAATCTGTTTCATTAAACTTATTTCCATTGTTTTTATTAACCATATTTTCATTAACTCTCAGAATGTATACATTCATCCACTGCAGTTTGGTCATATTCACCTCCTAATACTTCCTCCTGCAACATTTCCAGATCTATCCACGCCTCCCTAGCCTTCCCAGCATTGTCTTTTTTAATATTCGTATCAGTTCTTTGAAAAGTTTGCACAATGTGTTTTGATCTATTCACCCTCTCCCCTCTAACTTTCCAGATCCTCCCCGTCCCTTCCCTTCCAACTTCAAATCTTTTTTATTTTTTTTCTTCACACCAAGGCCAATATATGCTTTCCAAATATTTCTTAATGTGTAGCCTTCCACTGGAGCGTGGTTGATTATGGAGTGTGCAATACTATTACTGAAAACTGACCCTTCTCCCTGCAGCTGAGAAATGCTAACCGCTCCTCCATTAGGAGCAGGACTTCATGCCGAATTCGTCTCTCCATGCTGGGATTGGCTGTACCCACAGCTTCCTTTGCTATTCCTTGGCCTGGCTCCCTTCCTCTTGGTTTCTTACACAGGCAGGTTTCCTGTCTTGGTTTTCTCCACAGCTCTGGAAGCAACTCAAACAAAGGCTCTGTTCTTATCCCTGAGCTACTCAAGTAAGCGTCCACATCTAGACTAAGGACTAGGCTCTGCCAGAGAATGAACTTATCGGCACCTTCCAGACTGGTGTCACCTCCCTGGAGCTAAGTAGCCAACCTTGATCTGCACATGTGGATTCCCTCAGCTGCTGACCAAGTTCAAAGACCTCATACCCCTTTGGGTCTTATAGATAAGACCTATTCCCTGAAACCAGATTTCCTACTCTAAACTCCTCTCTTACCTTGCCTGGGTTCTTCCTTACCACCAAGCAGGATTTCACCAAACAGTAAGTTAAAGAAGAGCTATTCCACCTGTGAATCTTTCATTCCTTCTCCATTTTATCTTAATCACCACTACCAAGCTTTAGGTGTCCTTACCTGGAGCTCGCCTTCCTGTCTGTAATGCTAACAAAACTCTTCAAAATTCTCTTTTATCTACTTCTCCTCTCTGCAACTTCTCCTGATCAACATTATCACACCTGCTTCACCACAAGACCTTTCCTCTGGTAATACTATTTTATGGCCTTTCTCTATCTTTACATTTTAGACATGTACTCCAGAGAAAATGGGACATTAAATAAATGACACGTGTTATCATTCTGCAATTTCTTGGATGATTGAATTAAATGGATATTCAGGGGTGGCATTTCATAGTGACGTAAATGGTGTAAAAGCATTGTCTTGCACAAGCTATTGGATGACATACATTAAATTATGTATATAAAACTGCTTGTTTATATTCATGCAATAAATACTCAGAGCAATATTCATTCATTGTAGACTGAGGCTGTTTGCTTGTTCCCACTACCCAAACCCAAAATAATTACACAGAAACTATATTAATTAAAACACTTCTTAGCCAATCACTTAATGCATTGCTAGCTAGCTCTTATATCTTAAAATAAACTATTTTTCATTATTTTATATTTTACCATGAGGTTAGTGGTTTGCCAGCAAGGATCCAGCTGGTGGCTAGTGTCCTTCTCCTGCAGCAGCAGCTACATAGCATCTCTTTGACCAGAGAGAGAGAGAGAGAGAGAGAGAGAGAGAGAGAGAGGATATATATCTTTTCCGTTAAGCCATTGGCCAAGAGCAACTTCTTTATTAACCAATGGCAATAAAACATATTAATATCATACAAAGGGGAATCCCAAATCACCTCCCTTTTCTGTCTAATTAAAAAGGAAGGTTTTAACTTTACCATAGCACGATTACATACAACAAAACAGTTATCAAGCAAAAATTATAGTTACAATATTTATATCTACTTTATCTTTTATCAGACCTAACAAAAACTATAACTATTGTTCTTCAACTTCATCAAAGACTCCAGAGGATATAATATTACTTAAATAAACAGGAAGTACATTGTAAGCAACTTTCACAGCTCTAGAATTGACAGAGACATCGCATTGCCTGGACAGTCACCCAAAGTTCTTTTGTAACACACGGGCACCCATCTTCAGCCTACAGGCCCATAGTCTCTAGCAGACTTTTCCATGAATCAGGTAATTTCAAAGACAGTTCCACCTATATTGGCAGTTTGTCAGTCACTTTCTTCTGTGTCCTGCAGAATGTCTGGCAGACTCTTTCATGAAACAGGGACCCCAAAGGATGGTCTCATCTTTAGGCTAGTTCAGCATTCATTTTTCTGTGGGTATTGCATGTCCAGTTCATACAGCATACCATCAAGCAGTCCAGGAAGCAGCAGTTTCTTCCCCAAATGGTTAGCAAACTCCAGAAGGAGCCTCTCGATGTCTATTATCCTCTTAAAGTAGATTGGTGCTGTCAGGAACAGATGGGTCTCTTGTCATGAAAAATCTTAAGTTTTTAAAATATTTGAAATGTCATATTCTGTTAGTCTTTGAAAGATTTGAAGAATATTTATCTAACTGAAATATATCTGTATATGTCTAGAAAACCTAACTAACATGACTACAAGCTTACCTATTATAGATGACTATATATTAACCTGCATTTCTTAATTATATATTACTTTTTTAAAATGAGCTGCACAAACACAATACCTTAATCAAGAGCAGAAATATACATATAATAAAATTGACCTAAAATTTGTACCAATAGACCAAAATCAATACCAATGCAAAGTATTCATCCTCTATATTATATCCTCTTTTAAATGTAAACAATATTTAGGAATTTGGGCATAGTTCTCTCCAAACTACTTCCTGATTTTTGTTGAGTGAAGTAATTTTGGGGTTCACAGAGACCTTTCAGGAGGTCTTGGTTCATCAAACCTCATTAGCCTGGAAGGAATCCACAGAGTCTCACCTTCTGTGGAAACAAAAGCCGAACCTCTTTTCCAAAACAACACATCCTTACACCCAAATCTTGAAATCAAGGTAAGTTTAAAATATATATGTATATTTTAGTTTAGCTAATCAGCCTGTACAATGAAATGTCTCTCTGTACTTAGCTCATTCACAGTAAAAAAAAAAAAAATCAAAGAAAATACAATAATATAAATAACCCAGACCTTACTTATTTTTCATCTTTACATGGCTTATTTGTCTTTAGTTCTTCAACCTATGACTGTCTTACTCTGTCTCTTTAAAGACCTTACTTTATTTTATTTTTTATTTTTATTTATTTATTTATTTTTTGGTTTTTCAAGACAGGGTTTCTCTGTGGCTTTGGAGCCTGCGCTGGAACTAGCTCTTGTAGACCAGGCTGGTCTCGAACTCACAGAGATCCGCCTGCCTCTGCCTCCCGAGTGCTGGGATTAAAGGCGTGCGCCACCACCGCCGGGCCCCTTATTTTATTTTTTTAAAACAATTTACTTCTTTTTATAACTCTCTATATTTTTTCTTCTCTCTCCCAAGCCTATGTACATTTTTTAAACTCACCGTGTCTCATTTAGAGGCCTTTTATGTCTGAATCTGTCCTATTCTGAATCTGAAACCCCTTTCTGTTCTGGAGTGCTTTGTAAAATGCTAAGCGGAGTGGCTAGGACTAAGGTTGCTTTGCCTTTTGGCTCCACCCAGTATGGTGATGGTCCAATCAGGGCCAGCTCTGCGAGTCATGCTCACAGCCCCGTTTTCATGCACACAGCGGGTCTGTGTTGCCATTAAGCAAGTTGTATCACTCTACTCACAAACCACATTCAAATGTTTGGCCTCCTGAAAGAGCCAGAAGTTCATGCTGCCAGCACAAACCAGGAAGCCGCCATTTCTGATGCTGAGTCAGTAAGCCTTCTTTTAAAGGAGCTGTGGCTCTCCTGCTCACCACCAGCAAACAGAGACCATCTGAAAAAAAATGCTGGCTATTAAGAAGCCATGCTTATATCTGTTCTTTTGTGTCTAGAATTTCTTTCCAAGCTTTCTCAGGTTTTATGTGTATAGCCAGCCCATGTTGGCATGCCAATGTAGGCCGAGGCTGCTTGTTCATTCTAGGGTGCCCAGATGCAAAATAATTACACAGAAACTATATTAATTAAAACACTTCTTGGACACTTAATCACATTGCTAGCATGCTCTTATATCTTAAATTAACCCAGTTCTATCATTTTATATTTTACCATGAGGCTTGTAGTTTACCGGCAAGGTTCCTGCTGGTGGCACAATCTTTCTCCTATGGCGGCTACATG
Source organism: Dicrostonyx torquatus (assembly GCA_028555095.1). Taxonomy (NCBI): domain Eukaryota; kingdom Metazoa; phylum Chordata; class Mammalia; order Rodentia; family Cricetidae; genus Dicrostonyx; species Dicrostonyx torquatus. The sequence continues at coordinate 8,663,700 of JAQHUG010000036.1, forward strand.
GCATCTCTTCAACTCTGCATACTCTCTATATATATCTTTTCCAGCCTGGCTATATTCTGTTAAGCCATTGTCCAAAAACAGCTTCTTTATTAACCAGTGGCAATAAAACATATTCATAGCATACAGAGGGGAATCCCACATCAATTTTTTGCTAATTTTAGTTTCTAATATGATAATTAACTTATTTACACAGCTTTTGTGGTAGATGCAACCTTTTAGGGGGGAGGAATTTAGGCATACAGAACAATAAGAAAGAAAGAAAGAAAGAAAGAAAGAAAGAAAGAAAGAAAGAAAGAAAGAAAAAGAAAAGAAAAGAAAACTTTATGCCTTGGATGTGGTGTCATGATTCTTTAATCTCAGAATTTGGGAGTCAGAGGCAAGACCACAAATTTTCGCTATCCTGGTTTACATAGCAAAGTCCTCCCAGTCCAGCCTAAGTACAATCATTTCTAAATAGCTAAGGTCTGAAAAAAGGACTCAGTGGTAGAACACTTGTCTAGCAAGCACAAGGCCTTGACTTCAATCTACAGCATCAGCAAGCAAGGACATGGGGAGTATGATGTCTACAGTCCAGTCCCATGTCTGATTTGACCCCTATTCTATCTGGTAGCAAAGTTCTGACTTTTCTGAAATTCCCACGGTTAATTCCCACAGTTTATTCAAAACTGAGGAAATCATCTTTCTGGCTAGTGGAAGAAAAAAGAGAAGAGAGCAATTTTATGGCTTTGAACCGACATTAGATCTGTGGCCACCCTACCGGTACTCAAGTTCTTCTGGGCCTCCAGCTACAGTCAGTGCTCCCAGCCTTTGCCACAGGCCAATAGCTCTTTTGGATTCCCTTATATAACACTGTGATCTACAAGAGATTAGAAAACCTGTGATCGTATTACTGAATATCGATATTTCTATCCATCTTGGTATTTTTATTACCCCCTGCTCCATAGTTTTAAAGCAAACTGGCTAAAAATCCTTGCTTTTCTGAGCCATCCTCTCCACAACCTAAGGAGGAATGGTTGTAGTTTTGTTTGGCTCATTAGTTGGTAGATTTTCTTTTATTTTTCTATAGTACATGTAGGTATAGTAGGGTCTGTGGTGTGCGTAGAGGAGCATGCAGACGTGCCATTGCACATGTGTAGATATTTGAGGACAACCTTGTGAAATTGATTGTCTCCTTCCATTTTTATATGGGTCTCAGGGATCAAACTCAAATCATCAATTCTGTACAGCAATGCCTTTATCCACTGAGCCATATCACCCACACGTGACTTGTTATTTCTTTTTTCAAACTAAAGGAAGATTTCTAGTCTATTATTTGGATAAGGAAGCTTTAATGCCCATTCCCAATATCCAAGCTTTATATCTGAAAATTCTGTTCTGAAGTCAATGTTCACTACTAAAATTTAGGGAACTCACTTCAACAATCTATAATTCAGTGCTATTTTTCTTGAAATAGACACTGTGTTTGCTGCATTTGCTAACTGCAATGAGAAAATGAATCTGAAGCTAAAATGGCATTCTATATATGGGTTGTATGGGAGGTTACATAGGGACAGATATTTTTAAAACCCATATATACTTGACCTAATGCACTTTACATACAAATCTTACCTTAAACAAATATTCAGCTTCACACATGTTCAACACACACACAGAGGGGGAGAATATTGTTATTAAAATGATAGCCCTGTTCAACATGCCAAATCCATGTTTCTTCTTTCTGGGTAAACAAATTCTAACTGAACTATGAACATTGGAATGTATCTTTTCAAGTTGAGAACTATTTTTCCTTATAAAGTCTTTTAATTCTTGATTTTTTTAAGAGGGGGAAAGATTTACTTTCTCGTGGTCAGACAACTCAGTCCACTGTGGCAGCAATGGCAGACAGAGCCAGGAAACTGAGAAAGGGAAGTGGTGGGGCTTTAATTCCTTTTTTAAAAATACATTCTTCATCATTTTCACAATGGTACATTCTGATTACACGCATCCCCATACCTTTTCTTACCCTGCCTGCATCATGCCAATCACCTCCTCTAACCAAGTTCAAATCCCATTTGGGTCTTCTAATTTTGTTTGCTTTGTAACCCACTAGGTTTAATCAGGGAGAGCTGTGCACTGGAGCCTAGCAGCACACCAATGGCCGCATCACTGAAAACAATGGCCTCGTTTGCCCACAGTTCCCTGAGCTGGGTGAGACACCATGATGGGCTCTAACTCTTGACCTTTTGACACATTAGTGTTAAGTCAAGTCACATTCCATTTCCTCATCATTTCTTTTGCACAACTTTGAGATTTGATTAGTTGATGTTAGCTACTTTCTTCTCTATGAAATACATATTGCTATTCTTTACTCCATGGGCATTTGTGCTGAGTTAGGTAGATACTAGCACACTCTGGAGACTACTGAAATATTCTAAATGCAATAATTTAGATCTTCGGGCTAGAGAAGAAAATGATTTAGACAACAGTGGCCCCTGCACAACCCACACATCATCTGTGCTCAGTCTTCTATGGTAATGGCTGTTCTTCATCTTGATAGATTTTTTCCCCAATCAAAATTATGCAAGCTACTCGCATAGTTTCTAATAATTCTTTGCCTTCAAGTAACTCTTCAAGACATGCGAAACAAAACTATAAATAAATAAATAATAAAATGGGTCTATTTGGTGTTTGGTAGAGATGAGGTGTTGAAGATTCATTTGTTTTCTCTACAGAAAATTTTAGGCCTCACTACATTTTGAATTCTACAATTTTGTGTAGAATTTTAAGGAAAATAGATTAAGGTATTATAGCAAAATATTCTTTTCCCTTTTCTACATAGGATTTTTTTCAGTGCATAAATATTCTGTGTAAGATGGGACAGATATCTGTCAACAAAATAACCACTGAGCCTCATTGTGTACTTCCCTGTTCTGTTACCTCCTTGACAATGATACGGGTTCCCGGGATCAGCCAGTTCTGGAGATCTGGAGAAAACTGGAGGATGTAGGAAACAGATAAAACCAAAAAGACATTAGTTGACAAAACTGACGTTAAAAACACTAACACAACATGCAAAATGAATATTATCACTGAAATCACTTCCTAAACAGCCAAATGGGCATTATATTTTACTTTTATCTACTAAAGGACATTTTTGCTACTAAACATCCTCTTAGTTGATGTCACTGGTGATCCAAAGTACCCAGTGAATCCCAGGGGATACTTGAGGCTTATATGTAGACTTGTCACTGATACAAAAAGTATTAATTTTTACGACATTCAAACCCACAATCACACTTTACAATCTATAGATGATTAATTGCATGATTCCCACTTAATGTAAACTATCACTTAGAAAAATTGACTCACAAAATATGTATATTGTTATGAGTAACTATAGGGAACAACACTTAGATCTGCTGCAACAATCTTATATTAAGACTCTAAGTCGAATGGAATTAATTAAAGCAAAGTCATCATGTGTTTGATATTTATTTTCAACCTTATATATAATTATGTGAAAATAAGGGTAAGATTGTGAACCTGTGTAGTATTTTATTAATGGTGATCCAAAGGGTTGCAATAGATTTTATTTGTTCACATAAAATGAGAATTTTATCACATATCAAAAACACGCTGTAATTTTGAAAACTCCTGAAATATTTCCCAAATAGTTTGAACTATTCTTAACTCAAGCTTGAGGCAGTAGCAGAGTTAATTAGCAGGCTAGCCTTATATCCGATCTATATTCCAGAGATGAGACGTCATCATTGATTTTCATATTGTATTTATAAAAACGCAGATGAAATAGTCATCACATCATAAATCACAATCTTCTCTCTTTTACAATATATTAGCTGTCCAACTTTAAAAGCAACGTGTTTGACAGGGTGGGCCCTTGAAATTGTTTTTCTTCTTAAAATTCTCAAGATTGAGAAAAAAATTAAAAGCTTTCAACTCATTTAAATTAATTTCAAGTCACATTAAAAACCAGTGCTTTGATAAAGTCAAATATATGTAGAAATATTAGATGTCATTATCCCATCTATCCTTATTAGCATGCATTTCTCCTGCGTGAGATTTCATCATGAGGCACGTATATTATGGTTTCCCTCATTCTTTGAAGATCTGTGATACCGTCTTTTTCAGGTACATATATTTTTTAATGGAAACCATAAGGGTTGATAGCCAAGAACACTCTGAAAACACTTTTTAGAAGAAACGAAACCTGACTGAGTAGCTGAACCAGGTGACCACAATGTTCCTTTGCAGATGAGCTGAGCTGTGGCTATTCCAAGGTATTCCCAAAGAAACCGAAAAGAGAGAGCGATGGGGTCATACACGGCCAGTGCAGTATCAAGTAGCTACTGCACAGATGCGCTTATTGGGAAAGGCCATTTAAAGTGTTCACAAACTAATCGGTCTGATGGGCTCTGAATTAGCTGGCACCTCGCACCAAGAAAGATCTAGGCATCACTATGAACAGCTCAATTAAGACATCTGGTCCAGTGGTGTAACATGGAGCCAAAAAGCAAATAAACTGCTCGGAAGAATTAATAAAGGAAGATAATACAGAAATACTATGATGGTCTTCTTACACAAACCTTGATGAGTCCAGTCTTGTTTCAAGGCTTACTGCCTAAATTTAGACAAATACATTTGTTTTGTTTTCCCATCTTGGATGATTTGATTTATCTCCAGAACAACTCTCTGGTTGTAGGTTCCCTGCAACCGCATGCAGTAGCCAGGTGCCTTTAGACGCCGGAACCATCACTCTGGCCGCATCTGCTCAGCTGCCGGTGCCTTTGGATGGGATCTGCTCAGCGCCCAGAAGCCTCGCATCCCAAGAGCAACATACCTATAAACCTTTCATGGATTTATAATCCTGTCCTGGAGTTGTGTTCTAAAAGCTTTCAGAGGCTTTGAAAATTCCCCCCATTTAATAAAAAATATATTTCCCACAGTGAAATAGAAAAGAACTCATTTCGTTTAAGTCATGCATTGGCTCTCCGACAGCCCTCACCTCACGGCAGAGAGAGAAGAGCACAGATCAGTGTCAGGACCCTCGAAGCTACTTCTATGTGAGAAAAGTTGCTCCTTTTCCAAGACAAACCTAAACTGAATTAAAAGAAAGCAAGTCAGCGCCCAAATACGGGCTGAACAAGGAGGCTGCCAATAAACATAATAAACTGTATGGGGAAAGTCCACAGGCTTCAAACCTAGAAACTGCAGGAAACTGCGAAAAACTGGAAGTGGGAGAGGTGATCCTCCACAGGGAAGAGAACACCGATGGTTGTTCTTTGCCGGGTGACCAGCCCTGAAAATATACATCTGAGTAACATCATATGAACTCGACAAGTTAAATTTAAGAATATGTGTGATATGTGAATATATATATATATATATATATATATATATATATATATATGCAATGTAGCAACTAGTTAAAAAAAAAAAAAGGAGGCCATGAATTTAAAGGGGCACAGGGACGGGTGCCCGGGAGGATTTGGAGGGAGAAAAGCAAAGGGAGAAATGTTCTAATTAAAATATAATCTCAAAACTAAACAATAAATAACAAAGGAAGGCAAGTCAGTCTTACGACTGGGATGCACTTGGATTTTTAAGTGGTCCTCACAAGGGGCGCACGTGGGTATGATGACCGCACATGCGCACGAGTTCTCGATGTGTTTGTGTAAGTTCTGCACATGGGCACATGGTCTCGGTGTGCTTGTGTGTATCTGCACGTGAGCACGTGTTCTCAGTGCACTTGTGTGTGTTCTTAGTTCTGTATTCTCTGCTAATGATGCTTTCTTTCAACACAGCAGTTGAGAAACCTTTCCTACAGAAAATGAAGAAAGCAATACGTTGAAGTTGCGTCAGATAAACCGGTCACATTTCCCTATCAGTTTATATATTGTGCTTGAAATGTTATTAATTCAAGTCTCTACCACCTAACACAAAATCCTCAAGAACTCCAAGGAACTTCAAAACAAAAACAAAACATGCTGTGGCCCAAGAATTCTAGAAAAGTTATGGAATCTAGCATATTCCTTTGCATATATTCGGCATCCAAGGAAAACTTCTGAGATATCTAGTCACCATTTAGTCCATTGGACAGGTTCTGTTCAAATTGTCAGGTCCTAACTGCCCATAATACCATATTTAATATTTTGGGGTTTTTTGTTTTTTGTTTTTTTTTTAGAGAATTGGTACTGCATGACTACCAAATGTATTGTTTAGTATTTTACTGAAGTCCAGTGTTGGTAGATCAGGAGATTAAAAACCAATAAATACAGAACATTCCCGCCACCATAGGCACGCTGGATGCTGAGATGCAAAGCTGCCTCAGGTCCCCTTGAAGAGCTAGTTAGCATTACAGTCAGGATCTCCTGCGCTTTGAGCTTCAGCCTCAGAAGCTCTGGGTTAGGGAGAAAACAAGCAAATCCATGTGACATCCAAACACAGCCACCATGAAATGCTGGACTACACAATAGTCCTGTGCTTCACCACCGGCTTCTCTCCAGCAGCCACCAGTTCACAGACTGAGAAGAGAGCCTGGGAGACCGAAGGGCCAAAGCCCAAATCCGGCAGGGGGCCATCTTCCTCTCAAGTTGAGGATAAAATCATTGCATTCTTTTTGGTGTTCTTGTTTGATCTGGTTGTATCTCTGATTGCTTTTTAGTTTGTAGGGCTCTCTGTCATTTTTAATTATTATCAGTAAAAAGCTCTGATTGAAAGGTTCTGTAATATATATATATGTACATATATGCATATCTACATTTGTGTTAGTTATTTAAGATTAAAAAATATATCCATAAGCACATAAATAGAAGGAAGTGATAGAATATCATAGCGATTTAAGAAAGAAATGAGAAACTTCATAGCTATTTCACTTCAAAACACAGATACATGGTTGACTGTTGGCAGAAGTCAAACAGTTCACCTTCGCTTTTCGGATCAGGGCTTGCCAAAAATGTGAATGCAGACTTGGTCTTAAGTGTGGTCCTCCAAAGCCTATCAATAAAGGAAATGCAAAAAGCATTGGTTTCACTGCTGCCAAAGTGCCCAGGCTTCGATCTGTGACCGTTATCAACCCCACTCCCAGAACAAAATGTAGCAAAATTTACACAACAGCATTGGATTGAATGGCTTTGCTCATACCGACTGTAATCATCAAAGAGAAGCTGGTGCTGCAGATTGTGCCAATCCATTACCTTTGCTGAGAAGACTACACTTCCTGTAAGTAATAATAATAATAATAATAATAATAATAATAATAATAATAATAATAACACTGGGAGAAAACAGTACAGATACATTTGATAATCAGTTTTTCTTTTTCTTGGCTAAAAGAGTAAAGCATCTCCTCCCACCATAGGCAGACTGAGATTTTTAACAGTTCTTGGTGGTGGAAGTAGGGAAGGAAGGTGATGTTGAGCCAATGATATTTCCTAAGATTTATTTCCCACAGTCATATTTAGTAATGCAGAAATATTCTTAGTGGTTAGCTGGAAGCTAGTGAAACGTAACACATGTGTTATGGCTTTATTTTGTTCTAATATGTGAATTAGAAGAGCAGACTTAAGGGATATGCAGTCCAAATATCAAAGAGCACTATCTTCTTAGAGATAGATTATCTTTTTCTTTCTATTCTGGTTTTTTTTTCTCCATCACATATACTTTCTTTTAAGGGAAGACAATGAAATACTTTCGTCTATCTCTGGGATGGTGGTACAATTGACACAATCTAATCTAACATTTTGGCTTTTAAATAAAAGTGCCTCAAAATTGTGCCATTATATTAAAAAAAAGGAGGCTAAAAAATAGATACTCTCCTACCATTCTAGGTTACAGACCCTTCCCATGTGCTGGAAGGAGCAGCAACAGTATTCCCTAATCAAATCACTTCAAAAATATAGATGGAATCCAGGCCTGTAATCCCAGCTATTTAAGAGGCTGAGAAACAAGAGGATCACAAAGTCAAGGTCAGCCTAGGCTACAAAGTGAGCTCAAGACTAGTCTGAGCAACTCAGTGACAGACACCATGTCCCAAAATAAAAGATGGAAAGGGAACTGGATGTATAACCCACTGTACATAGCTCAAGTAATATGCTTGGTTAACATATGTGAGTGCCTAGGTTCAGTCGACAGTACCATGGGGGG
>JAQHUG010000036.1:8687732-8713890 GCA_028555095.1 Dicrostonyx torquatus
GTGTGTCTGTAAAGACACAAAGCTGACATGATGACATAATGCCTTCCTTGATCATTCTCCACTTTATTTATTTTGGCAGAATCTCTCGATTGGACTCAGAATTCTCAATTCAGTTAGTGTAGATAACCGGCTTGTGCTGGTGTGATGGCTGGAAGTAAAATGAACCCCATTGGGAGTGGCACTATTAGGAGGTGTGGCTTTATTGGAGTAGAAATGATCTTGGTAGAGGAAATGTGTCACTGTGGAGGTGGACTTTTGAGATCGCCCATGCTCAAGCTTTGCCTAGTGGTGTAGTTCACTTCCTGTTGCCTGCAGATCAAAATGTGGAACTCTCAACTTCTTCTCCAGTTCCATGCCTGCCTGCATGCTGCCTTGTCCCTCCATGATGTTATTGGACTGAACCTCTGGAACTGTAAGCCACCACAATTAAATATTTTCCTTTATAATAGGTCATGGTGTCTTTTCACAACCCTTTTCATAAACCCTAACTGAGACACCTGGGTACAACCTGTCTGTGTTTCTGAATGCTGGGATTGTAGGCAGCCATCTAACCTACCTGGATATACTTTTCTCAGTCTGTTTCTTTTTTTAGAGCTCAGTATTTTAAAAGAATAAAATTTGAGCAATGCCCATGCTTGATTATAAAATGCATAATGTTTCTTCTGTTTTTAGAGTGATTGTTAAGGTTTGACTTTTTTTGCAACTACATCAAATGATGTTTTAATAGTGATACCAGTTCTGTCACGTTACTTACAGTTTCTGTTACATACAAACATTATGGGAGTCAATCTTCCAAATCTCCTTGATGCCATTCATCAGCTTTCATCTTTAAAGAAGCGCTGTCGAGGATGAGAAATTTCAGTGGCCTGTGAGCTCTCCTGTCTGCTTCACAGGTTGCAATCTGAAAGCAGTCCCTAGCTCAAACTTAAAGATGGGTGTTGTCAGAGAAACTCTGACTGCCTATTACAGTTGGCAAGAGGCGAACCAGGTCTCATCTATGCACTATTCATCCTGCTAAAGCATCACTTCCTTTTATTTGTGTTTGATGTGGGATTCCCCTCTGGATGCTGTGAATACCACTGGTTAATAACGAAGCTGTCTTGAACTTGCACAGGGCATAATAGAAGTAGGCGGGGAAAACTAAACTGAATGCTGGGGGAAAAAAAGGCGGAGTTAGGAGAAGCCATGTAATCTGGCCAAGAGATGCCATGTAGCCACCAGAGGGGGAAGACATGAACTGCCAGCTGGAACCTTGCCAGTAGGCCATGAGCCTCGTGGTAAAATATAGAATAATAGAAGTGAGTTAATCAAATATGCTTGAGCTATTGGCCAAACAGTATTGCTAATAATATGGTTTCTGTGTGATTATTTTGGGGCTGAGCAGCCAGGAATGAGTAAGCATTCTCCAACAACATGTGTTCACCAAATTCTGTCTCCCAAAATACTTATGTCTCCCTCTAATAACATACACAGCTACCATAACCAACCTTTTACTTAGTTCTTAAAATATGTCACTGTGCATGAATGTACTTAAAATCTACTATACTTCCCAACGTGTTCCTTAAGGATGTAAATGAAGGAAATGATGTAAAAATAAATAGATAGGAATCCTATACAGGAGCCATTATGGGACACTGATGAAAGATTAAAGGTAAATATATATTATGAGACGCGTTAATAAGGTGGTCAGACACTCTTGAAATGTAATATAGAGAGATGAAAGGAAATTAAGTATGAAACCCTACGATACTTATTAAGCCATCAGTGGGAATCTAGATGATGATGTCATAACCAGGAGAGGAGAGACAACCCACGCAAAGTTGGACAAGATCCAGTTCGTGCTGTAGATTTATGCAGTTAATTTTGTCCCTTGACTGCATTCAGATGAGCATTTCTCCTCGACATACACCAAGAAAATTGCTGCATTATAGCTGTGTTAATGGTAATCAGTATGCTAATGAGCGCCAGAAGGTCGTTACAGCAGAGAGAGGTTCAAAGATGTATAACCTACAGGAAACAAGAGCGGGAGTCTTCAGGGACTGTGAGTGTCTTGTTTGCAGGTCATAGATTATTTGTTTTGGTCAGTGCACAGCACAGGGACTTTAATTTAAGCTGGGGAAAAAAAATGAAGCTTTTTGAATTGTGGGAGCAGCCCAGCTTAATTAAGAAAAGTAATACCAGATAGCTTTAAATTTGTGGTTTTAAAACATTATACATAAAATTCCTGGATAGTAGTAAATGATGCCATCCAATGTGGAATTAGTCTTCTGTGGTTAATGCAGAACGTGAGGCTCCTATTTTTTGTTTTGTTTTTAAGACAGAGAGTGCTTGTTCTGTGGCTTTCTGTCAAGAATGAGGTCGAAATATCAGAGGTGAAAAGGGGGCAATATTCAGAAGTTAAGTCACATTATGGGCAAATAATCTCAGAGTCGCAGCCTTCGGGGGGAATAAAGAGATATTTCATTGTTTACTTCAAGTGTGTGTTTGGCTTCCAAAGGTTAAATGTGTATTGATACTGAAAACGGAGGGTATTCAATCAGAAACGCTGCTGTTCCTGCTTATGAGAAGGCTCAAGGACACAAAAGCTGTGCAGATGCTAGACTAAGCTGGGAGGTTCTAGAACATCCCCCAGAAACTTCCTCTCAAACAAGGATTTGTACATTTTAATGGTAGAAAAAAATCTTAATGCTGCTTGACTCTATTATGCGGATTGTCTTTAAAAGTCCTGTTTGGCTAATACGCTCCGTGGGTGGGCTCTATCAGCTGGGAGGGCTCCTCAGGAGTGAACAGTGATAACCCGCATTTCCCTCGTCTGTTGGCACTGGGATCCATCATTGTATTTTAACTAAATATTTTCCCATCCCACAGAGGACAAATAAGACGTTTCCCCACGCACACCGACATGGACGGCGGTAGATGAGTAGAGAACGTGCACAAAGTGTGTAACCGACTGATGTGATGGTAGAAATAACGACCTCCTGCGGCTTCTGCCCCGACAATTCTCCAGACAAAAAGGTTTGTGTTTTCCTTGTGTTTCGGTCTTCCCAAGTTAAACACCTTTCTGTTTGAATCAGAAACCTTCCTTGTTCCACCGTCTCAAGACCAAGCAGAGAGACAGCTAGCTCCTAAAGCTTCCTCCCTGTACAGAAAAGCGTCCTTGGACTTAAATCAGCATGTAGAGGCTGTTCTCTTCCCTCAGGACATCTGTGACACATACCTGCTCACACAGTCTCCCACCTGGCCCTCAGGAACTACTTGCCTAGGCAAAGATAAGTCTGTATACCAATCCAAAAAACAAAAATGCCAGAAAAGGGGGGAAAAAGGAAAGAAGGAAGGGAGGGAAAGAGGGAGGAAGAGAGCGAGGGAGGGACGGAGAAAAGAAGGAAGATGTAGCAATGTAGGGATACACAGATTATGAATATTAATAATTTACAATCTAACTATAATGTTGTGAAAATATAATTAAAGAGCAAGCACTTCTTCCACACAGAAAATCTCCCGCAAAGCAGTCAAAACAGATATTGGTATTATTGCTGAATAACTGGTAAAGCCAGATGTGCTGGCCATTATGTTCCACTGAGTTTGCAAAGGCAGTGTAACTCACACACCCTTTTATATAACTAAATCTAGACAACCCATGCCATAGATGTCACTGAGAGAAGCAATCGCCAATCACGCAAGGGCACTTGAAGGTCCCGTCAGTAACAATGCTACTTCTAGTGTCAAAGGGTCCCCCTCTGAGTTAGCCATGTGCCTTTGTCTAGAGGAAAAATGAGTGAATATCCCCAGAGGAGGAGATATTCTTGTAGCTTGGGAAATGCCACCTAAGGTATGCCCTAGCCTCCCACGGAAGCTGGAAGAGGGCCCCTGGCTCCCTTTAGTACTGCATTCAAAGAGATGGTTGGCAAATCCTTAAGAAAAGAGTCCCAGATTATGAAGCTGCCAAAAGACCCATCTGGCCTTCTAAAGGACTGGAAGAAACGCACTCAGTTTCAAGAAAAAAAAATCTGAGACAAGGAGAGTAATCTTGTCCCTCTTTTTCTGTGATGAGAATTAAGACTCTCAGTGAAATTCTGTATTTGTTCTTATTTCACCCAAAATAATTGGTGAAATAGGTCTGGGAGCAGGAGATGCAACTGCAGACATTTTAGTTTGAAGAATTCCAAAATCCCAAGTCATAGTGATCCTGCAAATCTATCTTAGCATCCCTGTAAGTTCACTGTGCACAGGAATCACCTGGGGACCCCACAGCATGCAGACTCCAGCTTCTACTCCAGAGGTGGGGCCCTGATTCTGTATCTCTAACCAGCTCTCAGTACATTTAGAAGCTGTGCAACTGCTTCTATGCAGTGGCTGGTTCCAGCTCTCACCAGTAGAAAACCCACAGATAATAGGTGCCTACCCTCGAATTAATCCTCCAGGCGCTCTCTCTCTCTCTCTCTCTCTCTCTCTCTCTCTCTCTCTCTCTCTCTTTAATTTGAGGAACCCCACCAATCAACAGTGCTCTTCTAAGGAAAGATTATGTCTCAGAATGGTATAAATTTGAAGCCTTAAGTGGGTAATAGAGCACATATAGTCCCCAAGGAGAGGGGCTGACAAGATGGCTCAGTGGACAAAGGCGCCTGACAACCTGGGTTCCGTCTCTGGGATCATTGCTGTAGAAGAGCAAAACTGAATCCTGCATGTCATCCTCTGATCTCTATACATTACTGACGGTACCTGTACACCACACCCAGAGAGAGAGAGAGACAGAGAGACAGAGAGACTGAAGTTGTTAAAAAGGGAGAGATGCATGCTGGCCTGAACCCTACTGGCAGATGTCTCTCATGCCACCTAGGTGGAGATGCAATCTGTCCTCTGATATGGTTGACCCACTGGCTTTGCTTATGCCATCGAAAACTAGAGAACACAATAAAACGAGGAGTGCTAACATCTCCACAAAACCTTTAGAACTTCAAGGCAACTTTCTGACGCTGGATTTTATCAGCGCAACCCTTTATGTATTCAGAGCCAGCCAGCTGTTTGTCGCTACTTCTGTTAGAGCTTCTCTGCTTTAGATGAAGCTCCCTAGGGATCTCCAACCTCTCGGTACTTCTATTTCCTTCACTGATTAATATAGTTTCTCATGCCTACTGTTTGATTGAGTACAAATTAATGGCAATTAAGGAGTTAGCCCTTATCTCAAAAAAAAAAAGATGTTGTTGAGTAAAGACTTCTTGAGCACAAATGTTTTCATTTGCTTAGCTTATCAGCTACATTAGCCATAAGTAGGGATTTATGAACAAGAATAAAAAACATATCCTTATAGGGCATAGTGGCAATCATGCAGATATGCTCGGCACCAGAGCAGGCCTGTTGGAAATGTTTGTGTCTCAAATCCAGCTCTCACTGGAAGACCTGAGACTTCATTGATAAGGAAAAAACATTTATGGAAACCTACATCTTGGGAGTCTATTACAGATCACAAGCAATGTTTATATGAAGGGTAGCTCTTGGTCTATCCTAGATGCTCTAATAACCACACACTGGATAACATATAGACAACAGAAGTTTATTCTTCACAGTTCTGGCCCAAGATCAAGGCGCGTGATATGGTAGGTATGATGTCTGGTGAGCCCAACTTCCTGGTTTCCAGATGGCTGACGTTTCATTAGAACCTGCAAATGAAGAAAGAGCAACAGAGTTTTTCTCTCACCTTTAGAAAACAAAAATAATAACACTGGTTTCATTCATGAGGTTTGTCCTGTGGCTGAATAACTGCTCTGGCAAGTAATGCTTTCAATTTAGAAGTTAGTAATTCAGCACACAAATACTGAGGGAACACACAGAAACATTCTGACCATAAAGATGTTAACTCATACTTCATCTTGGTCGGTTCAGCTCTCAGAAAACAAATGCTACCCTTGGTTCTACCCCAGATCTAGTTTCCAAATATAAAGAAGAAGAGTGTGTGGAACCGGGGGACAGTGGAGACCAGCACTGTCTGATAAGTTCCTTTTTGACCCACCCCGGCTATTCTTGCCAGTAACTTGCCAGTGTGCTGACTCCACCTTCTCTGAGAAGTCCCGAGTCTGGCAATGCTGCAGGTGGAGAGTTTTGGATTATTCCCAGCTCGTCTGGGGAAATTTGAACCTCTACAAAGTTCGTTATACCAAGAGTTTGGCTCATGGATCATTCAGCTCTCTGTTGCTAATCTCACCGTCACAGTTCCTCTCCAAACTCTTTAGCATCAGTTTGACCTTTGGAAGCACACCAGTGTAGCAGACCGCACACCAATAGTGCATGTATGCACTGTGTTCAAATGCGTGCATGTATGTGTGGATGCCCGGTATGTCTGTCTATTCTCTGTACTGTATGTCAAATCCTAAGAATTCAAATTGCTTATTACATTCCTATCAGGAGCTAAATAAAAGCATTTTCTCTAATGGCAACCAGGCAGAGAGAAGTAAAATTAGCTTCAAATGAGCATGAAAGAGCATATAATGTTCTGGTTTACAGGAAGCCAGTATGTCCTGCAGCCTTTTCCTTCCTTCTCATTCTTTGTGCCGAAGCAGAGAATCATGCCCTTAGGTTTTCCACACAATATATGTAGATGGGAGTGGAAAGGAGCCATGGTGTGGGCTCAAAGACAGTGCAATTAAAAAGACAAAGGTAATTTGGTGATGATTAGTGTGCCGCGTCTTTCCTTCAAAGTCACAACTAATCCACACCTTCACCTAATACAATTCAAAAAAATATTATTTTAGGCATAAGAAAATTCTATAGACGGAAACATATTGGATGAAGTATTGCTTGTGGTGTAATTTTAATTCTGAAAGATCTTGCTAAGAGGGCTTATTTAAATGGGCTCTCCCTGAGATGAATATTTAGGAGAAAAAATTCCTACAGGATGATTTATAGCAAAATTATATGAACAGAATGAAGGACAGAAGAATTTTATTAGAAAAGGCTCTCATTTCCACAAAATATAAATTATACCTTTTAGAAAATATATTGAATTTTATTAATATTCTGTAGACAGCCTGAAGTGTTAATCTCCACCCCTACCTATAAGACTTTCATTATGATGTACAAGGTGTATTTACCCTTTAAGCAAATAATTTTTGAGCAACTCAGTGGAGTATCCAGTTTAGACACCCTACAAAATATTTTTATTGCATTTACAAAATGTATATTTTTGTATTGTTGGCAACTTTTAATGCTTTATTGTGGAGTGTGTATTTTATAGATAAATATTCATGCCTTTAGCGTTACCATGGCAGCACACATATTGAAGATGAACTTCTGTATTTGATAACTGAAGAAAAATGTTTGTCCAACAGCTACTGTTAATGTCATTATCATATTAACCACCTTTTAAATAGGGATACAATTTGGGCCTTTTCAATGCTATTATTAAAATTTTGCCTTGTATCATGTTAAAATTTATAGCCAGAAGAATTACTTGGGGTATACAAGTGATCGCCATATTTATGCCTGGCATTTGAAAATGACCTCATTTAGACCTTGGTAGCTAATATTTTTGATGAGGAAATTGACTTATTATGATGTAAAGAATTTGGTCATAAATTCTTTTCCTGTCTCTGTCACTGAGCTCCTCGGGTTGATGACTTGGTTGAAAGAAATTACAGACAAACTGATCATGGATGAAGTGTAGGCTTCTGCAAAGACAAGTTCAAATTTAGACTCTATGCTGTTGGCAGTACGGCTCCTCCTACTGAAATTCCATTTTGGTTTTGTTTATTTGTGTATTTATTTATCTTCACCATATTGCAAAAGTAATTTGAGATGACTCAGGCGCTAGCACATGTCAGTCAGAAGTTAATAGCAGAATGAGACCACAGGACATGTGGTCTGGAGGTCATGTATGCAGGCCTCTTCTGGCAACCTATCACTAGTGCAGGCTCCAAGGTGGGGTTCAGCCAGGAATGGTGGTTAATGCCTATAACCCAGCACTCAGAAAACGAAGGAGAAAGAGTTTAAGGTGAATCTGAGCTTCATGGAGAGACCGTGTCTCAAACAGAACAAATCCAAACAAATTCGTCCAAGATAAAATGGACACGTGGAGTCTCAGGTTACTAATATGATGGAATTTCTTGCCCAATAAATCAAAACTACCTCACTTAGGTTGCATACATCTCCAGAGAAATGACCCAATGATAGAGCAGCGATCTAAGGTTTGCATGGTGCCCAGCGATCTCAGTCTCTGTGAGCATCTCTGAGCCTGCACTATAGCCAGTGCCACGGAAACTCTTTCTCTGCCTGTTTGATATTCAGTGGCATGCTTCCATCACTCAAGCTACTGCCAGTGAAAATATGTAATAACAAAGGAAAAGAAGAAAACAGAAACGATTCTCTCTGGCAGCGTTTGGGGACTTTAAAATTAAAAAGTCCCTATCCTGCCTGCCATCCGAGCCCAAAGTAACATATTCACCGGCATCCTTTCAAAGGGCCTGAACTATATCCCTCCCGTCCTTTGATTTATCACTCTGCTGGCCCTGCAGGAGAGCATCATTTTCCCCCCTGCCCTCTGTCCTCTATATTTCATTTCAGGTGTCTAGCGAGGCAACAGAAGATAAAGCTCCCTGCTTTCCTCTGCACTAAAGTTCTATATGGAATCCGTTCACCTGTCTGTCACTCCTCATTAAATTCTCACCCTCTTCATTCACATCCTGATCTTTGCAAATGAACATTTGCTTAATAAATGTTCCCAAGACTAACAGTGCAGAGTGAAAATCCCACACAGCAGTAAATTATTAACTCAGTCACAGAGGGAGTGCCATATATGACTTTTCAGAATGAGTTATTATGTGGATCATCATGTAATTATGAATTTTTCAAGCCATGATAGAGGAAAATTGAATATTTAATATTTTATGGACATATTCTACACTGAGGACATCTTTCAAAATTTTATGATAATTTTTAGAGTGAGCGAAGAGCAGAACAAAAGTTACAAAATAATTGCAAACTTGAATATTTAATCACTAGGAACGTTGTTGGTTATTTCTCAAATTATATAACGTAACCAAGGCTGTGAACTTTTAATCATAGTGAATTCAAGTCAGGGATAAAGTACATTAAAACCCAGTGATAAATATGTTTTAGTTGTTTAAGAAATCAGAACACAGGGGTTAGCGTCGTCGGATTCAGATTAGAATGTAAACATTCCATTTGTATGAGAGGTCATCTTCAGTGATTTGTTCTGAGTGAGCTACTGTTGAAACAAAGGAGCTCGTTAAATAAACACCTTTAAAATGTTCACAACCAGTCCTAAGACACAAACTCCACAATCATTTGAAAGTCTTTATTAGAGAAGAAAACTGGCATTTGCGAAAGAAAAACCTATTTTTAGCTTTGGTTAAAAAGGAGGGAAAAGTTTCCAAGCCCGCGCACGAAGCCGTGGCAGCCTTGGTTTCCGAATGCCTCTGTTCAGGGTCTGCGTTCTCACACATCGCGTCACTGAGGACACTTAGCTCTTCCGCTGCCCGGGCTCTGCGGACTCAGTCAGCCCGTCACAAGGTGACTCTTAGCTCTCCAGTTATCACTCACGTTTCAACTTGGAAAACTGGGACATTTGGTGATTTCAATTATCTCCTGTAAGTTTTCCTGGTTGCTAAAGAGAGCCGTTTCTCAGGTGCTAATGCAGGAAACTTGACAGATGTTTAAAACCCAAGGTTCTCAGCCCTGAGATAAATAAATAACATTATTCTTCCTCACTCGGGTCCCGTATTCCAAACCGATGGCTGAAATGATGTTGGGCATAGACTTTTTGATTTTTACCTTTTGATTTTTACCCAGGGTTTCAAATCACTACAGCCTACAGTCTACCAGCTGTCCTGTTTCTAAAAATGAAAACAAAATTTCTAAAAAAAAAAACCCAACAGATGCATCTTTTGGAAGCATCCGTATATAAGCACTAAAGATACAGAGATAATTGCTAGTCAGTGCTGACCCTCAGATTGCCCATACTCTAATGAAATTCACAAACGAACAACTGAAATTCAGCACAGCAGCTGTGGTTAGAGTAATAAATACGTCAGGTGGTGTGCCACTACAGGAGAAAACAACATCAAAGGAGAAAGACAGCCTTTCCAAAACCTGAAATCTAATACACACACACACACACACACACACACACACACAGAGAGAGAGAGAGAGAGAGAGAGAGAGAGAGAGAGAGAGAGAGAGAGAGAGAGAGACGCACGATAACACTACTTCATTCATTCATGTATTGTTCATTAATTCTACTACTCATTTAAATTGAGGGAGTTGGAATGTCACCTGTTTATTTGTTCACAGATTAGAAGCTTGGACTGGGTTCAAGTGTCATCAGAAAGGAATTGTGGATTTATGGTATAATTTTTTAAGACCTTTGAAGAGAATGAAATGTGACAAGGCCACTTTAGCTACCCTGGAACACGAGTATCTTGAGCTATGTGATTCCTTTCTTAGGAACGTTTCCAAAGTCACATCTACCCAATGCAAAGTTTCAGAGGGAGAAAGTCTGAGCAGACTCTCAAACTTTGGGGCCAATCCCTGTTCCCATTCTCTTCCTAATACTGTCTGCAGCCCTTCGATAGAGACATTGGTTATCCTTTATCCCATATAATCCTTCCATCGAAGACGCCTTTGCCTACGAGGGCACCAAATTCTCTAATTCAGACTAACCAGGCTTGACGTGAGAACAAGAACCCCATACAATACGAACCCCCACAGTTCTGGCTTCTGGGTATCCCTGCTTTTCTGCAGGAAACCTGAGTCTGGAAGGACACTAAGAGGTACCTGACTTTGCACATCAGTAGCAACGTGGTGGGATAGCCTGAGCAACAGACTGCCATCATGACCCACATGGGACACACCAGTCTGGATGCTAGTGAAGCCAGCTCTTGCTGTTCTCTCTCCCTGATCTTCCCTTTAGTCACTGATACCTTCAGCTGTATGACACACACCCCATGCAGGACATGATGCTCAGGCATGGCCAAAATCCTGCCAAGTAAGACACAAAGACCTAAAGGGTAGAACTCCCCATTCTGGTGAAATGAATTGACTGACCAGTTCCCCTTAATCGTGTACTTTCAAGAAACATTTTAGGACCATTTGGGATCTTTAAGGTCAACCATGAGTTTTCCTCTTTTGCTTCTAGAAAAGCCCATGGTTAGTAAATTTGTAGCTTTTACGAATAAGAAAAGACTTCTTAGAAACCTCACTACCTTTCAGAAGCCCCAGAGAAGCCATGCTGTGTTTGCAGACTGCCGGGATTCCTTGTTCTCACATGTCAGTCATCTCAGAAACATTTTCAGAAATGTCCATGACCAGCAATTCCTTGGGGAAATATACAGAGTGGACCAGGCAGAATCCTTACACTGCTGAGGACACAGATGGTCAAAGGACAGCAATGAACAGGTCGTAGGAGTTCAGGCTGGGGGGTGTGCGAAGCGTGCCAAGGGACAGTAAGATGGAGAGTAACCAGGTTTTGTGAGATGAGTAGAATTTCCATGGAGGACATGCTGTGTTTGCCATGTGAGGAACAGGAGAGCCTTGAACACAGAGCTAACGGCAAATCCAGCACTAGTTCTGAGGCAGAGAGTACAGCGTTCTTAGGAGAGTAAACAGCCCAGAGTCTTACACTCCGGACCTGGGATAGTGTGAATCCTATGCTCACCGCCACAGCCTGTACTGACCCAACTGTTCTTAGATTATTAGTTAATCTGTTTTTACCGAAGATCCTCCTGGCAACACGATAGAGCAAAAGTGATATTGGCTGATGTGCTATTTGATGGCTTCCCGCCCTCTTGATGAGAGTGGCCATTTCATATTGTGTCAGCAAGCATAAGCTAGAAATGGTAAATTGCCTACAGTGAACCCCCCTCCCTCCCGTCCAAGATGTACCCACTCGCCCATTTATTCAGCAAGTGCCAGGCCTTGTGCTGGGCAAGAGAATAACTATCCACTCCCTCAAAGCATGTGAGCTCAGCACTGTGCTTACTAAATGCACAAACTGTAGGCATCGTAAGCGGTTATGATATTGTCTTAATGTGGTTTCTGTTGCTGTGATTAATATCATAACTAAAAGCAACTTGGAGAGGAAAGGATTTCTCTCCACTTGAACTTGATAACGCATCACTGAAGGAAGCCAGGGCAGGAACTACAGCAGAGACCACTGGGGAGCACTGCCTACTGGCTTGCTCTCCATGGCTTGCTCGGCTACTTTTATTATACAACCCAGAACCACTTGCCCAGAACTGTCACTGCAGACCGTGGCCTGAGATCTCCCCCATCAATCATTAATGGAGAAACTGGTCCATGGACTTGCCTGCAGGATAACTGATGGAGGCAGTGAGATCCTCGTTTGATGAGTCCCCTTTCCAGATGCCCCTACCTTCTGTTGAGTTACAAAAACTAACCAGCATGGACATGAATAGGAACAACAGGAATATTGGGCAAATGTTTGTACTAAGTCCTGTGGAAGTTCCTTCTGTTGTTTGCATTCTTATCTGTGTTTCTTATCTTTTTATTTATGTCCGTGATTGCCCTGCAGGTTCCATGCATCTTTATTATTAAATGGTTGCTCTGCAGATGAGGAGGCTAAGTACGAGGGCAGGGAAATAATTTCCCAAGGCCATGTGGCTATTAACAGGAGATTAAGATTCGGACCTAGGTCTGTGTGACTCTAAGATGATAGCAAGTTGGACAGACAATCCACAGAGCATCACAGATGTCCCTAGACCATCACAGATATCCATAACCCATGACAATAAATAATTCTAAGTAAGAATTTGAATCTGTAACGGTGACAATCCTTAAAATCACAACACAACACCAAGCATTTTCAGCACTTCAGCAGGGCATACATCTTAATGAAACAAAGGAGCCCAGTCTTCAGCTCTGCCAGACACCTGGAGCACAGTCAAGCACCTAATGAAGTCTCTCTGCCCTGTGTCTCCAAATCCAGACCATACTCATACATTTTGCTACATTCTTGTAGCACTTGACCTATATAATTTGTTCAAGATTTATAAGGAACACCCACCATACGTCATCACAGTGAATGGAAGGAAGAAAGCAAAAATCAACCCTTGCTGTTAACTGAAACAAAGGTAGCACCATCCTAGTGTAAAAATGTATCTCTGTATTACCGACATTCACCTGAAGCACCTCAGTCTTTTCTTTGGTTTCCTCTTCCCCATCCTGCTCTAGACTTCATTCCATTTTTTTCCTAGATGCAGCTGTTCCTCTGGGAATGTCCTAGATTTCTGCTGCTCTCCCGCACTCTTGCTCTGCCAGCCACTCCACTGAACCCGTCAGTGAGTGATCAGGGTACCCTGACTCAAGGCAACTCAATGAACAGCCTGACATAATGACTTTCCTGGAAGATGTTCATAGACCAATGACTGTCAGTCACTAGAAAAGTACAGTGAGCCAAGAACTGGACAAAGGCTTTGCATGGAAAATCTTGTCAACCCCCACAGTTTTCTGATGAAGAAAACACTATTACTATGTTGGAGGCAGATGTGATGTTCAAGAATTCACCTAACACATCACAGTTTTCAGGTTTCTGTACCTCCAAAGTCTATAAATCCCAGAATGGTTATTTCCTATAGCACCATCACTGGAAGGCCAATGTTTTAAGCTATATTATACCTCACAGCAGACTGCCTTCCCATTTCATCCTCCCCACCACTCTTACAAACCTCTCCCAAAATTCAACTCCCGCTTCTCTTCATAGCTGTCCTTCTAAGACAAAACAACAGAAACACAAGAGACCTTTCTCTCTCCCTTTCTGTATTTCTGTCCCCAACCACCCCACCATCAAAACTCTTTGATGGGTGGCTTCCCATGATCCCCAAACTATAGAATGAAGCTCACGCTTCTCACAGCAGTCAGAGCTCTTGCCCATCCAGTTACAATCTCGTTCTCCTGAACTCTTCTTCCTCACCTCACTGCCTTGCTGTATGCCACCCAGCCCCTAGCAGCTCAGGCTTCCTCTGCTCTGGAACAGGCATTCAGGAATGAGGAGAGGCAAAGCAAAGGCATGAGAGGGGAGCAGATCAACCTTCAGATTCCCAGTTCTGGCAGGCTGGGCCATGATCAGTGCCTCCTCTGTTCTCTCATGCTTAAAAACAAATTATGTTCTTCTTTTGGAAAAGCTGTACTGGATACCATATCCAAAGCACAACACAGTGCCCAGTGCTTGGCACTGCAGGTGGAACCTGGTAGGCATTCAGACCAAGCTATTACACACACACACACACACACACACACACACACACACACACACACACACCGTGCTCAGGTAGCTCATTGAAAACAACCTCTTCTGTATAGGGAAACACCTGTTCTCAAGGCAGCCTGTCCCATGGTCTTCCATAAATCCCTATCCTTCCTTCCCCTGACCTCCTCAGCACCCAGCTTTGACCCCCACTGTGACACTTCAAACTGGATCTCAATGATCTGTCACTTGCTTCTCTCTATTAAACATGAGTTCTGCTGGAGCCTGTATTAGACACAATACCTAGCACCTAGTGAGCTTACAAATGTTTGCTGATTAACAATGTTTTTCTCTATTTACTAGATTATCGCTAGTGTTCGAACAATATTTTACTTTGAAAGTGAGGGCCAATGGTGTGTGAAACAGGAGATTTTTCTCCTAAATTCCCAAGGACATCCGTTTTCCATACCAAAAGCTATTTTGGTTCCAGAATCTCTATCTGCAAACTGCATTGGTCTTTCTTTAGAAGCATGAGGGAATTTTTATGACAGGAAAAGCTAATGCTTACAAAACCTTTTCATTGTAAACGTTGATTATTTATGAACTCTTACAGGAAGGAGACCCTCTGGACGCTGACACATGGGAGAAGCCATCCCCCAATTTATAATGAATGAATGTTGGAGTAAATCTCTTCATTAACCAGAGAGAGAAAGGAACTTACTCTCCGAAGTAATCACTCATCTCTTCAAGCATAAATGCCCATAGACTCTGCTTCCTGGCTGGTCTCTCTCACGGGGCAGTCCTCTTTCTGACCTGCTGAATGCAAAGATTCTGGTGACAGGTAGACTCCCCAGAGCTCAGAGCGACCACAGCCACAGCTCTAGATATCCATGGGTGGTCTTGGCTGACCAAATGCTATCCTTTAAGCAACTGAGTCAGAAGCTCATTAAAGGTGTTAATTTTACATGATGTGGCACAAATTTATAAAGAAATAACAAATGACCCCCACAGTTCTCCCCTCTGCATTTCTGTGTACCTGCTGCTACCTTGGCTATAGCAGGAACCTTCTGATGCCTACCAGGACTGCCAAAAAAAAAAGAAAAAAAGAAAGAAAGAAAGAAAAGAAAAGAAAAGAAAAGAAAAAGAAAAAAGAAAAGACAAAAAGGAGGTATTTCTGTCACCATGATATGAGGACTTCTGATTCCTCAGCACTGGGTCCAGCCACCTTTAGGAAATTCCCATCAACCTTGCTTCTGTGTCTAGATATGTTTAATCTAAGATTTTCATTCTAAACTGCAGGAACAAAACACAGATGTTAGAATTTTAGAAAAATGTACTGTTGGGGGCCATTAGGAAAAAATACTGTTTAAAATATATAACATATGTAACTATTAAATACATAAAAATCTCATGTACCAAGAGGCAAAACATGATGAAAGTTGCTGAATATTTTAAGTACCTATATTGCTGCGTAAAATGGTTTTGTGCCATAGAATTTTCTATGGCAGGAGATTTATGAGATTTTGTCAACGTGGTAGATCATGCTGAAGGCAGGGGAAATACTAGCACACTTTTGGTTGCTTTCTATTTTTAATTACGTTTGAGACCGCATCTTTGCACTTGCGAGTGTGCACGTAAAAAATGTATGTGGGCGCCCATGTGATTAACACTAATGCAGACCTGTGCGGGTATCCAGATGCGTTTGCAAGTTGGCTCCTCACACTGCACAGATTACTTGGGGATGGATCTGTGCAATGGTTCCACTTGGTAGAGGTCAAGTAACAACACCCTGTCTCCTTGGTCACCTCCACTCATTCTGGGAAGGAAGAATTGATTAAGCCTCAGGGAGTCCTTCCTGGGTTCCCACTCCAACAAAGTCAGGAGGATTAAGTCTTTTGAGACTAGCTATGTTTACCATGTTCTTAAAGATGGAAACAGACTGAGTTTTAGTAGCTAACTAAAATCCATCTGAGGCTAACGCGGGGATCTTGCTCAGAAGAACTCTTGAGAATTAGTTTATTCAGAATACGAAATACTAAGCAAACACTAGCTAACAAAAAGAAAAATGACTGATAGCGAGTAACACAGATACACATTAGTGAAGGCCTAGGGAGGAGAATGAGAGAGAAAACAAGAACAGAGAATTCTCAAAGGACCCAACTCAAATTCTTTCTATCCACAAGCTGCCCTGGCACCTACCTCCATTCTTCAGGATCAGCTCCCAACCTCCTTCATGCCTGGAACACATACCATATAGTTCGGCATGCAACTGTATACCCTTCTGTCTTGTTGCTAAGCTTCATTTGTGCTTGCCTCCATCCAAACACAATTGCCACTCTTCCGTTCGGAGGTCAGCAACTCCATCGAACACATCTGTGTTTTGCTGGGGTCTAGCCCAGCGTGGGACACATTAAAAGCTTCAATGATTGCTCTTTGAATGAGCAGTTAGCAAGTTATTTGGGGGTCTCCAGCAATCCCCCTCCAACTTTCCTCACTGTCCAGCACTTGCACCCTCACCTGACGAGTATGTTTCTATTTGTTACGCATCTTAGTCTTTACCTTTTTAACACAAAATTACACGTATGTCTAATACTGACATAAAATTCAGCTGCGAAGCCCTGCTACCCTGTATTTAGATATGCACCAACTGGTACACCTATAACATGCTACCATTTGCTAGAATGTCGTAAAAGGAACATCGATGTGTCCTTTTGTTCTTGAGCTTCTATTTCTTCAGACTCCAGGAGTAGGACAGAGGCAATGGTTACTTTCAAAATTTTCACATTATTAATGTTTCCAGTTTACTTTCCTGAAACGTTTCAAAGTCTCCCACCCACAATATTCTGAGTGGTTGTTGCACCACACTCTTGACAGTACTGGCTACCTTCAATCTTTTTGCAATTTAGCATCACTAAGGAAAGGGCTAGGTTAAAGCAGAAAGAAAATAAGAAGGAAGAAAGGAAAGAAAGGAGGGAGAGGGGTATCTTGTTTTGCTTTTAGGTCCTCTGCTAGTGAAATTAACTTTCTTCACTATTCATTTGCATATCTTTTTTTTAAAAAAACTGACTTTACTTTTGACTTCTTATATTTAATGGGAAGCCAATCATTGCACCCTAGGGATGTCTTTCACTTGTAAATGATGTACATATCATTCTTCCAGATAAATCTTACACCTTGTAAACTGCTTGAGGGCAGCCACTGCCTCTTAGAGTCTCTCTTACAAGCCCAAGTTTAGCATACTTTAATGTTTCCATTGAGGGATATTCAATAAACCCATTCCACAACTTCAACCAATACTTAGCAGTAGTGATTTAGCCACAGGGTCTGAGCCATTATTTAGTTCTATTGTACTATGATGGAACACTCAATAGCCTCAAATTTCTGAAAGATCAAGTGAAGTTTTTCTTTTTGTAGGTCAAATAAAGCTCCCAGTTTTATGCCTAGCACTAGATTCAGGTTCCTACACTTTAGGTGTGGAGATGAGACGTGATACAAGGATTTATTAAAAGACCAAGACCAAGACCAAGGTACACACAGATTACAATACCCAAAAGGAGCTCCCCGTTGAAGTACGCAGGTCGGCGATCCGCGCAGAGAGAGCGCGCTCCCCACCTGGGTTTGCCATTTTATACCTCTCCTGGGACCTGGTGACCCAGCCCCCATTAATTAATTAGAGGGGTGGCAGCAGGGTGTGGTCACAGGCTGGGATGGTGAAGACCACACCCCTTCATGGAGAAGTCTCAGAATGCATTTGAGTCCAAGCACAATATTTTAGAGAAAGTGCTTAATTAAATTAAAAAGAAGTTCTGGGCATTGATTAAAAACATATGTACACACACACACACACACACACACACACACCACCACCACCACCACCACCACCACCACCACCACTACCATTTCAGATTGGTAGTTTAATTGGAGCACAAATCTCTCCCACTTTATGATTTTATGATCTAGAGACCAATCTTTGCCAACGCAGAAAAACAGAATACTTAAAAACACACAAATGAAAACAAACATGAAATAAAGCCGGTGAGTGTTTACACTATGAATACGAAAAGGGAGACTGATTTTATGTAATGTCGAGGCAAGTTTTAAAATCTTCAGCAAAATTTACAATGACTTCAAGGATTTAGGAAAGCATTTATATCAAAGTAGGTTTTGAGGAGTTTGTTTAATGAAACAAGGAGCTAATCTGTGAGTTTAGGAGGAGGTGTAGGATTACCGCATTGTTGGAGGTGGAATAAAGAAAGCTGTATCACAAAATGCAGGTGATCTGAAGGAGTCTTGAGGTTTGAGATGAGGTAGACAAGGAAGACTCATTTAGATGTTAAGGAGTCAAAGTCTGAGTCAAAAACACGGATGCTTAGTCATTTTCATCCTAATGGATATCACGTGTATCTCTATCACTCTCCAGTCTGAGAAAAATAAGCCAGATCTAAAGCTGAAGACAGACGCTTGACTTTCATTGCATTAGAGAACACACACACCCTTTTTACATATAAAACCAAAGAAAATGCCACAAGCCGTTGAGCTCCTCCTTCAGCGAAACCACCAGTCATTTTTATTTTACACGTTTCTGTATCTTAAAAATAATTTTACGGCGAGCACTTGCTATTTTCAGAGCAGCAAAAGCCGAAGTCCGATAAACATGCTCTGGATAAACGTGTCGCGTGTCTGTAGCTGGTCCTAGGCTAACGTGACACTCTGTTCTGCAGTTCAGATTTTTCTAAACTAATTCATCAAAAGCCAAAGTTCTTAGTGTCAGAGAATCTGCACTATTGTGATCTTTACTGCCTTCCTCACGTGACAGGAACCAACACATCTACCGTTTCTCGTTCTCAGTCTATGGGGACCAAGGGTTGACACATCTACTTTTTCTCCTTCTCAGTCTTTATGGGTTTTCTAGAATATGGCAAAAAACAAACTGAAGAAGGGAAAAAAAATATGAAAGTTGCTTTCACACACACATTTTGCCACTACACCTCTCTCTGTATTTGTCCTTGAGAAGCTTTTCATTTGGTTTGCTTCATTTTTGTTTTTATTTATTTATTTTTTGATTTAGAAACAAAGATGTTTATGCTTATCACTACACCCCCAACGCCAGGGCTCATCGGGGCTCACAGAGACTAAAGTGGCAATCACGGAGCCTGCATGGGTCTGCGCCGGGTCCTCTGCATATATGCTATGGTTGTTAGCTTTGTGTTTTGTGGGAGTGAGGTGTCTCTGACTCTTCCATATGTTCTTGGGACCCTTTTCCTCCTAGAGGGTTTCCTCGCCCAGCCTTGATGCAAGGCTTTGGGCTAGTCCTATTGTTTCCTGTTAGGCCGTGTTAGTGGATAACCTTGGGAGGATTGCTCTTTTCTGGAAGGAAATGAAGGAGAGAATCTGGGGGAGAAGGGAAGTGGGAGGTGGACTGGGAGGAACAGAAGGAAAGGAAACTGCAGTTGTGACATATTGGGGGAAAAAGCAAATAATTTTTTAAGTGGGAGGTATTTTGGAAGATTCCACAGAAATAGTTGTAACAATAAAATTTATCCTATTTCGTTGATCAATCTTGGAGATTCCTACATCCAATATATTTCAAAATTCTCTTGTATGGCTTAATGCACTAGTAAATTGAAAAATAAACCAAGGCTATCTGTAAAGATACACGAAGGTATTTCATCACATGGAAAACTTAAATGTTGCTATTTTGAATAGCTTTCATGGCACTCAGTATTAGTATTTATATTTTGCGAGACATTTCATAACAGCTGGAGGATGGCTGCCCCAGAAGCCCCTCCAGCCACACCCTAACCCTTCCTCGTGCTTCCTGAAAAGGCAACCAGTATCCCCAAGGCTAATTCCATGGATTACTTTCTTGGTGTTCTGAAAACCCAATACCTCAAGAACCTCTGAGTACTCTTTGGAAACACCAAAGAATAATCTAGAGGACTCTCGGGAGCTTAGACATCTTTTGTTACTAGTATAATTCTTTGTGGTGCTGGCAGCTAGCAGACAGAAAAGGGTTCACCCTATACCAACAAGAAGCATCTGTATGTATTGATTTATTGATCCATCTATTTATTTATTTATTTATTCAAGATAGAATTTCTCCGTGTAGACTTGGCTGTCCTGAAACTCACTCTGTAGACCAGGTTAGCCTCGAACTCACATAGATTCACCTGCCTCTGCTTCCCAAGTACTGGGATTAAAAGCGTGTGCCACCACCACCAGGTAGAAGCATCATATATTTATACATATACAGTATACAAAAAAAAAAAAAAACAGGGCTTAGTCCTGGGCGGAGGATGTGAGTGTTCCTTTGCCAGGGGGATTTTAGCAATGCTTACCTCTTCTTATAAGGCACCAGCACCAAATCAAAGTAGGATTTGAGTGGCCAAGTGCACTCTGGAGATCCAATGAGTTTAAGGGTCTTACCTACAGGGCATGTGTGGGGAGCTATAAACAGGGATGTGGAGGACCCCAAAGCAGCTGCACTTGACCCAGCAAAGATGATGGCTCACCCATAGCCTCATAGACTGATTTCTGCCCTTCTGCTAAGCTTTCCAAACCATACTCTAGGACCCCCAGAGATTAAGTGAAGTAGGAAAATAAGGCAGAATTACATTCAAATGAGAGCAGATACACTCTCAAGTGAGAGACCAGTGCCCTTCCCACTCCCTCTTTCTCTGTGGGAAAATCAAAAGTCAATAGACATCATCAGATAGTCTCCTGCCTCCAGTGAAGAGGACAGCTGTTTTTCTCAGAGGACTGGAGTCTAAAGCAGCCGTATTCTCTCACTTTTGGTGGGTAAGCTCCACCTCTTCTCCTTCTTCACAGGATGGAAATGGCTGTGAACCCTCCTCCTGCTCATACAGCCTGAGGGACAGCTGCAAGAACTGGATCACTGGGACTGCCACAGACACCCAGACAGTCGGCTCTTAAAGTTTATATACATGGGGCCAGGGGAGAAAAGTTATTTTAACCCTGGTTTCTTCAGTTCAGAATAAGGTTTGGGATATTGACCTGTGTGGTAAAAAGGTAATTGCAGTTCATTTATTCATAAGTATGCGTTAGTAGATGTCCATGAAAGAAAGTTATAACAACGTAATCTTTGATCAGTTTACTAATGATGGATGTCCAGCTCAGAAACGTTATTTTTCAAGGCATTTCTTGTCAAATCATAAATACAGAATGAGAGTAACTTGCAAGCTGTGCTGATTATAGAGGCTAAGGTTTGACTTGATGGGCTTATGGGGGTTACAAAAGGCGCTTACACAGTTGGAAGAGTTGACTTGATGGGCTTATGGGGGTTATAAAAGGCACTTACACAGTTAGAAGAGTTGCAGTGGGGTGGTTCCCCAAGTGGGCAACAAAGTAGTTCAAGATTTGAATCCAAGTAAATTCGCCAACACTACAAGACTAGGAAAGATGGATTTTTAACTTGTCAGATAAAGGACAGTGTCTAGTAAAGTCCTCAGGGTAGGGCTCACTCTCTCTCTCTCCTCTTATGTGTGGTGTGGTGTGTGTGTGTGTGTGTGTGTGTGTGTGTGTGTGTGTGTGTGCATGCAGCAGCGGGGATGTGTTTCAGAGTGATGAGCAGTTTATCATAAGATTCCTAACAGATACTCTGGGTACGGGGCAATGATTGACAGCCCTGTGACATGGAAATAGGATACTTAGGAGAAACGGAATTTTAGAGCCTTTCTCTGAATGACTAAAAGTTCAATTCAGGTCCTTTGAAGCCATCTGGAACTCGAATAAAGGACTATAAAGCAAAGAAAGGCAGGAAGTAAGGGCTACAAGTACCTAGAGATGAGTGGGTTGCCTACATTCCGTGCAAATGTTCACTCAGATTGGTGCAGCCTGAAATACTTCACCACTCTTTAAGATTTGAGAAGGTAAGAAGTCTATGTGGAATTATAACTTTTATTGTAAATTTATCCAAAAATCTTATTGCTGAAATCTCAAATTGTAGAAAACTGGAAATCTATTCCTGCTTTTATTTGTCTTTGATTTTTACCTTTCATGGGATATTATATCTGAATGAGGTGTTAGAGAAAAGAAAACCTTAGCTGGCAGTCGGGAGACCAGGACTCTGTATTAGTTTTGTCTGAGGATAAATAATGGCTTTTATATAGGTCAGTCTTCAGGTTCCTCATCAGAAAATGACTGGAGAAACAAGGGGTGTCCAGCTCAACACATCTGAAAATAGGCTCTGATCTTCCCAGCAAGTATGAATAACAAAGTGTGTGTGTGTGTGTGTGTGTGTGTGTGTGTGTGTGCATGCGTGTCTGTCTGTCTGTGTGTATGCTTGTCTGTGTTGGGGTGTCTGTGGGTGGGTTGTCTGCAACCTTGTCTATGTGTCTTGTGTCTACATGTGTGTCTGTCTGTGTGTCTGTGAGGGGTGTCTGTAGGGGGTTGTCTGAGGGGGGGTTGTCTGTCTGTCTTTGTGGGTGTCTGTGTGTCTGTGTGTATGTCTCTACGTGCCTATATATGTGATATACACATTACCCATAACGTAAAGATGCGAAGCAAGAATTTTTTAGGATGAGGCTGTTAGAAAGACATTTTAAAACTATGTCCAGTTTCCTTAAACTGCCAAATAGCCTCACCTGTCTATAGATGTTAATGGTGTTGATAGAAACTCCCTTAAGTTTTTCACATGCATAGATTCCTTTAACCTTTAGCACCCACGGTGTATCTGGCATCACTAAAAGAAAAAGGTGGAACAGAGGTTCTTCTAAGCTACTTTAATTCACAGAGGAGGTGTTACATATAGCCACGGGTTCAAACCCCAATAGGTCTGTTTGCCTCAATTATACAAATATACATCTTTCTTTTATCAGTTCTTGGAAAGTATATAATTAATCTTTGAATTAAAGACAGGTCCTCAGAACCCAGCGCTGTCTTGTATGCAGTATGGACTCAATGGAGATTCACCAGCCAGACATTTGATAGTAGATAGTAGATACTTGGGCCTGGCTATTCTGAAGTGTCTTTAAATGGTTTCTCAGTTCACAGTGTTCAGAGCTGACGTGGCAAAGCACTGCCAAGAAGAGCTCCACTTCAGAAAGACAGGGTTGGTCTGTATCTCAACACCAAACCACACATGGAAAACACAAGATCAGGCCTTACACTCAGCTCTGTGAGGAAACGGTGTTTGCTTTTAACACACCTGCCCTTCAGTCACATCCCGTCCACCTCGATAGATAACATTTTGAAATCCTTCCTCCACATAAATACCTTGCATGTGTTTCTCTAAAGCCATTTGACTTCATAGTCCATTCAAAACGTGATTCAAAGACACTCCAGACACTCGTCTAATCTATTTCTTCTAAACAATGACGCTCATTTGACTGTAGAAAAAGAAAATATTGAAGAATCTTCTCCGGTGGCTTTGAACACTGCCCAGGGAAAGGGCGCCTTCGGGGAACAGTTGAGACTTTGAAAACCCTGAGGAGCTTTGTAGCTGAAATAGCCTTGTAACCTCTCAACAGCTTTTTACAAACAAGATCTTTCAAGCTCCGTCTAAAAGAGAGGGGAGCAACAATTTGAAGGAGGAGGTTTCCTTTGTGCCCGATTATAGAGCTCAGCAGTTCCAACCTTTGTGTTGCATTATATTTCTGATCTAAATAAGGAATTATTTATTACCTGGAAACGGTGGTATTCAGATCACAAGTTTTCTCAGAGCATAGACTTTGATTCTCCAACTGCATGTCACGATTTAGGAGGACAGCCTTCTTATTTGGAAAGACTCTGAGAGCCATTCTCACAAGTTATCTCTCCAGGCAGAAGTCACACAAGGCTCTTGTGACTGGCAGTCAGCCTCTCTTGCAAGTTCTTGATCTCATTTTGTTTTTATAACATACGTGCCCTCAGTGACTTCATGCCTTTTGCTTTATTTTTTTTAACACAGATGGAAGCTTTCCCTCATGACAGGATAAAAAATGAGGGGGGGGCATTTATTAAAAACAGGCCAGGCGTGGAAACCACACACTTACAAATGTAGCACTTTGTAAGCTCAGACAGTGTGACCACAAGTTCAAGGCCAACCTTGGTTCCGGAGTGAGTCTGAGGCCTGTATCTCCAAGTCAGTCTCCACATGGGAAATGCAGATCAATCCTAACACTCAGCTCTGTGAGGAGGTGGTGTTTGTGACAAGGCTGTCTTTGCTTTTAACACAAGAACTACACAAAATTATCTTTAAAAAAAATAAAGATTTAAGTCCACAAATGTTTCTACTATAATTTTCAAAGGCTTGTATTCTTCCATCCACGTTACCTGGCAATATGGCCTAGGAAGTCAGTACTCACCATGGAGCAGAATGAAGCCCCCTGAATACACCTGTTACGCAGCTGTCATTTGATACCACAGGAAATTTGATGCCATTGTTAACATTTAGCCCTAGAACCATTCAAAATTTTAAATAAAGTACCCAAAAGATTGTAATTTAAAGATAATATCTCCTCATCAGACACTGTTTTGGAAGCAGACTCTCATTTGTGCTCTGAGAAATCAATCAAAGTCCTTTCAGTTCTAAGATATAAAATCAAGGCAGGTGCTATAGATGATTCTAGAACACTGTTTGAGGTGAGAGATGGCAGATGAGGATGTGACAGGACTGAGCAATAGCCAATGGGTCTGAGCACTTGGAAATAGAAAGTCTCACACCGTGAGACTCAAAGATGAATCTCCGACAGTCACATGACTTGCCACACTTTGTCACATTGACATGTTTCCAAAACCCATAGTAGTATTCGTTAATGAATGACTTCATATTAGACACAGGAACTTGACTCAGAAGAGAAGGGGAGAAGGGAGAGAGAAAAAAATGCTGACTTCGTATCTCCCAGCTGTACCATCAGCTCTTGGGAGACTGAGGCAGAGGATTTCAGGGATTAGAGGTCAGCCTGGGCTACACAGCAGATGGCAAGCCATTCCAGCCTAAACAGTAAGATTCTGTCTCCAACAAAAGAATGAATAAGAGCTAAGAACTGTAACAGAAGCAACAACAAACAAAGAAACCTCTGACTTCAATAAGAAGACAGCCTCTTACCGACCATGGCGGTAAAAACAATCTGAGAAGCATCTAAGGCCATTCTCCTTGGGTTGTTTAGGTAGTTATTGTGTAGACTGAAAAACCTTTTCTGCAAAAGGCCAGTGACTAAATAATTCAGACTTGGTGGGTCATGTGGTATCTAATACTATAATGCATGCATGTGTGTACACACATGTGGGCATACACACACACACACATACACACAAAGCCACTGACAATACACAAAGGAGTCTATGTCTTTGTTCCAACAGGACTTATTTGAGAGGTAATTAGAGGCCACACTTGGTCTGGTGCTACAGTTTGGAATGCCCTGGGATAAGCATCAGATATCCGAATAACTCCTTAAAGGTGTACTGTATTAAAGTCCATCACTATAGCTGATGTTGACAGTCATGGTCTTAGCTTAACAAGAAATAGTGGCGTATGCTCTACACTTTCTCAGCAAGGCAAAAAATAATAAATTATGTTATGAAGAGTCTATGTGGAATTAGAAAGGACATTGAAACTTAAGGAACAAATGTAAAACTAATCAGGAAAAGGTTTTCTATAAAATAATACATTTCTCATATGTGTGAATAGCTGAAGATTCTATTCACGGGTTTTTGTGTGAGCAAATGCCGCATTGCTTTGGTCAAGATTAGCACTGTTCAATTCAGTAACTGCTATCAACATAGGGCTATGAGTACTTGGCCAAAAGGAGGGGCTGAATAATTAGCTCTATTTACTTTCAATACGGTTGATTTCAAATTTAAAAATTGACATTATATTCAATGTTTGGAAACTTTTTTAATGTGTGACCAAACTTTAAATATTTCTCCTTTTTTATTAATTTTATTGAGCTATATATTTCCCTCACTCCCCTCCCCCTTCTACCCTCTCTCATGGTCCCTTTGATT
>JAQHUG010000036.1:8715395-8727757 GCA_028555095.1 Dicrostonyx torquatus
TGTTAATTCTACATACCCAAGAGCATGGGAGATCTTACCATTTTCTGGTATCTTCTTCAATTTCTTTCTTCAAAGATTTAAAGTGTTGTTGTTATTCAGGTCTTCCACTTTTTGTTTGTTTGATTTTTGAGACAGGGATTCTCTGTAGCTTTGGAGCCTGTCCTGGAACTAGATCTTGTAGACCAGGCTGGCCTCAAACTAACAGAGATTTGCCTGCCTCTGCCTCCTGAGTGTTGGGATTAAATGTATGTGCCACCACTGCCCGGCTCCAAACTTTAAACGTTTCAATGTAACTGTTTTGCTTTTCTAAATACAGATCACAAGTTTCTCATGAAACCTTAACTTGAGATGTGCTGACATGTGTACAATGCACACCAATTTCAAAACCAGTACAAAGGAAGAATGGTAAGTCATGGTAATCATTTTTATATGTTTATATCATTTTTAGTGTTTAGACACTAAACCTGAAGAATGTTCAATTAAATGAAATATTTGTACCAGATTAAGTAAAATAGATTTTAAATTAATCATATTTCTTTCTTCAAAGTGATAGTTACAGTTTACGTGTGTGGACTCTGTTGTATTTCTCTTGGAGAAACTATCCAATACATTTCTACTGTTAGACTACCCTAGACAGGTAAAGTTATCTTTCCCTCATTGTTCTCGTTAGCTTCCTATTATTGTGATAAACAGCATGGCCAAAATCAACTTGAGGAGGAAGGGGACTATTTGGCATACACTTATAAGTCACAGTTATTTATCTGGTGCCTGTGATAAGACCAATCGCTGAAACCAGCAATTGTGGTAGCCAGGTTACCAAGCCCCTATCCTTCCACAAATCCAGAGGCTGAGGAATGACTGGACACAAGAAGTTCAAACAAACATGCACCTCTGGGCTGCTTGTTACTTGGGGGAGAGGGTGTGTGCCTCATCACACATGTGGAGGTCAGAGGACAGCATTTGGAAGCTCGGTCTCTCCTCCCACGACAAGATCAAGGGTTGAACTCCCATGGTCACGCTTACACAGCAGGCTTCACCTGCTGAGCCACCTCTCTGCCCCTGACACACACAGTCTCTCATGATGCTCTGAGACAGAAACAAGAAGATTCAGTTTTTTCTAAGATTAAAGAGAAGCAAACTGTCTTGTGGCAAAACTGAACCAGACAAGGAATTCCCACAGCCTGCTACACTCCCCTAAGTGTAATGTACACAAAAGGTAAAAGTCAAAAGGAAATAAAAAAGCAGGAATCAATTTTATTCACTAATTTAAAACTTCTACAAAAAAGTTAAATTTACAATGAAAGTTTTAATGCCATAACACCTTTCTTTTACCATAAACCAGAAGAATACTAATCAAACTCTAGCAATTTACAAAGCTATAGATGGAAGTTTCTGTCACACCTAATTCCACAGTCATTCAGTCCCAAAGAAACATACAGAGGCTTATATTAATTATAAACTGTTTGCCCTATTAGCTCAGACTTATTATTAACTAGCTCTTATGGAATAAATTAACCGAGACTTCTTAACTATGTTTAGCTACGTGACTTGGTACCTTTTCTAAGTGAAGCATTTTCATCTTGCTTCCTCTGCATCTGGGTAGTGATTGCAGACTTAGCCTTTCCTCTTCCCAGTATTCTCCTTGTCTGGTTTCCCCACCTACACTTCCTGCCTGGCTACTGGTCAATCAGCATTTTATTAAACCAGTACACGTGACAAATCTTTGTAAGGTACAAGAGCATTAACCCACAGCACAAAGCTTTGTAGAGCTTGGAAAAAAGTTAGGAAAAAACAATGAAGGAGTTGAGAACCAGATTAGGCAGAAAAATGCTAGTCTTGCAAGCATGAGAATCTAAGTTTGACTCCAAAAACCCATGCAGGGGAAGAAAGCCACACATAGTACATGCTTATAACCCAAAGCAGGGTAGGTAGAGATAGTCAGGTTTCTGGGACTGTCTGACCAAACAGCCTACCTTACTTGGATTGCCAGATTCAGGGCCAGTGAGAGCTCTATCTCAAAATAAACAAATATTCACAGTAATGGCACAGCTGTACCTGAGATGAGGCTGGCCTTGACTTACATTTTGCCTATGCACAGACATGCAAACATGCATATGGTAGAGAAAGAAACAAGGATTAGGACACATTTAAAGAAATACTGTAGAAGAGCCTGAGTATTGAATATATGAGAGAATTCATTTTATAGTAATATATTAATGATGTACTTATGACACACATTTTTCTGTATGTAGGTTGCATTCTGATAAAAAAAAAGTTGAGAAACATATCTTCTAATCATTAAAATAAACTAAATTCAATATTGTGTGACCAGGGATGATATTTTTTAAGTATAAGTATATATGAGACCCCTGATGTGATTGAGGTCTCACTAACACACTAGCAGAAGTTTCACAGTTAGAAACTTCTGATCGATGCTGATTGATCAGTTGATGGCCAATACAAAAATGAGTTCAACAGAATCTTTGGAGTTTTGATGGCTTGTTTTTCTGGCTCATAATGTTTTGTTTGGACATGTTTTTAATGTTGCTAATCTTCTGTTCGTATGATATAGTTTCCAATTTTACATTTTTATAAGTTGTGTGTGTGTGTGTATTACTAGAGCTTTTGTTATATGTTGCTCATTTGCAGGTTTTTGGGGGTTTGTTTTTTAATGTTTGTTTAGGAAAGTAGGAAGGAAGGAAAAAAGGAAGGAAGGAAGGAAGAAGGAAGGAAGGAAGGAGGAAGGAAGGAAAAAATGCAGGGAGCTTCTGCAGTGTACAAGTCAAGACAGAAACATACAGCAGGTTACTGGGGCTGACCTCACCTCAGAACAGAATAATTAAGCACAAGAACTCAGGGGTCACAGTGCCATCCAGCTCATCTTTACCCTCTAGTCCTGTGGGCTAGTCCACTTACTTTTGATACACAGCCAACTTACCCCAAAACCAGAGACTCCAAGCAACACCACTGTATCCTGATCTCAAGTTCTGTAGGTCAGAGCTTTATGGATATGCCCATTTTGTGATACTTTTATCTGTATTTATTTATTTATTGGGGTTGGTGCACACATACCATAGTGTACATGGCATTCAAAGGACATCTTATAAGAGTGTGTTCTATTCTTCCACCACATGGAGTCCAGGAATAGAACTAAGGTTATCAGGCTTGTCAGCAAGTGCCTTTATCCACTGATCCATATTGCTGGTCTTCATGATACTTCTGTGTCTAGCACTTACAAGGTTCACTCAGTGAGTCTCAGCTAGAGGATGAACCAGTCCGGAGCATCTAACACTACCTGACTTGCATCTACGTGTTTGATTTTAGAGATTAAATAGAAGGCATAGAGCATGTCTCCTTGTGGCTCAGTTTCTACACAACAAATGGCCTCAAGGTAATCCATTTTCCCTCTTATCAATTCAATTTTCTGGGCACACATGTCCCCAAATTCACAGTGCTTTCTATTTCTAGACTAAGTCCCATCAGACAGCTTGTCAGGTGAAGTTATCATTAATTCACGCAGGTTGAAAAAGAAGGGATATATACCTGAGCTCATAACAAAAGACTGGTGGATTCAAATTAAGTGAGAATATGCCAGAGTTATTGTGGTAACTCTATAGGAATTACCTCTTTCATTAGAGACCCTTGTCTTTCTCTCTCTCTCTCTCTCTCTCTCTCTCTCTCTCTCTCTCTCTCTCCCTCCCTCCCTCCCTTCCTCCTTCCCTCCCACCCCTTCTGTTTACACTAAAGAATAAAAGTAAGGTCATA
Organism: Dicrostonyx torquatus; assembly: GCA_028555095.1. Classification (NCBI taxonomy): domain Eukaryota; kingdom Metazoa; phylum Chordata; class Mammalia; order Rodentia; family Cricetidae; genus Dicrostonyx; species Dicrostonyx torquatus. The sequence continues at coordinate 8,719,161 of JAQHUG010000036.1, forward strand.
AACATATTAAGCAAGTGCTGTACTGACCAATAGCTTCAGCTCTAGTTGACCTCTTTAAACTCATAAAAACTTAATTATTTTATTTGAAAGAATAGCAATGAATATAACAGCCACCCATGGATTAGTCTAAGGAGTGAAGAAGATAAGGCAACATATGCTTGGTGCACTGCCAAGCTGCAGGAAAAGTTAGAGCAGCATGCTCTCCTTCATCCCTATTAAGATGGCAGATGCTGAGAAAAAGTAGAACAGAAAGATGGCTCCAAGAAGACGCAGATAGGATGATGCAGAGACAATGGGAATGGGGGCATCCCAAGATGGCAATGTGGTACAGAAATCCATGTTGGCTAATGGCTAAATGGAAGCATTCTCAGCTGCTCAATTTTCCCTAGGCTTGGCCTTGGTATTTTGTCAAGCAAGCCATGGGAGATGACTTGTTTATAAAAGTCACTTTCATTAGAAACATCAGATTGTCTTCATACCTGGGGTTACTGAGTAAAAATAAAAGAGGGACCCCACTTTTGACACATCCTGACACTGCCTGAAAAGAGTAATCTTTCTTGAGTCTCTAAACAAATGAACACCAGCCTTTCTGGGCCGTGGCAGTGCCTTGGGATTTAGCACAGGGATGGAAGTATGTAACAAACTTTAAGTGAAATAAATGGATCTCATCCAAACAACTCCCCAATGGGCAGGTAGAGGGGATCTGTATTACAGGATGCTTTATTAATACTTGATGGAAAGAGCCTAAACCCCTCTGCTACTTGGCAGTTTTTGAAATAACCTTTGTATAAAACCGTGAACACAGGAAGCTATGTAAATTAACACTTGGCTTAGTCCTAACGCAATATTTTCTACTGTAAAATCATCTTAGCAAATATCAGTTGACAGCCAGGCAAATGATGTTTTGTACCATTTTTAATTGCAAAAATACAGAAATGCATAAAAGACAGGATGCTTAATAAACATTGCTGTTTAATAAACATTACTGCATGTTCGCTAATAAGATTTAATGTCAATTAGCAAATACCTACTAGATATTAAATTAGTATTATATGGAAAGCCTAATACGTCAACCACTTCTTAATGAACACAAATTCATGCATTTCAAAAGTCACGGTGATTTTGCTTTTACATAGAAGTAATTGATTAAAGTCTTGGACTTGGAGCTTTTAATCAAGTGGACATGAAAAGTCTACAAATATGTACAAATTTTCTAACATGGGTAAGGGCCCTGATAGGCACAGAGGGATAAACACTGTTAAATAAGAGCCAATTTCTTCATCTTGAGCGCCATAACCTTGTGGAGCAGACAAAAGTATATATCAATAACTCTGTTAGGAGGCTCATAAAGATCAAATATCATAATAGAGATGAAACATCATTCTTTGGGGATGTTTGTAACAGACCAATTCAGCAAAAGAGTATAGTGAACATACAAGTTTTCTTGAAGAAGTGAGATTAGAACAGGGCCCTTAAATAATGGGTAGAAAGCACATTGAACAGTCTAATACCAGCCAAATAGAAACAACAAATGAAGGAAGGCTCTAGAAGCAGAAGGATACAAAGAATATTTTAGAAAGAGGCAAATAATTACAGTGAAAGATCCATGAAGCTAGGGATTCCCTTCACACATTTCCAGGATGCTGCTCAAAATTCTAGGAACTAATTGAGTGTTAAATAAGTGAAAAATTTGCAGCATTCATTTGCATTGTGCAATGGGTATAAATTTAAAATGTCTATATACAAGAAAAAGCAATATTTAATACCAGTATCAAATTCTGTAAAAGTTGTGATAAATTGTGAAATTTATGCACCATTATGACATAGAAAACTTAGTATGTCATACAATAGCCATTGAAACTAAGTCCCTCACTCATGAAACATGAAGTATTAGAAGCTCAAAAGGGATAAAATGTACAGATTTAAAGAAATTAAGTTAAATGCATTTGAATAGCAAAAATCTGGTAAAGAGTTTAGCACATGGTTACTGGTGACTTTCTACACTGCTCACTGTAACAGTTAAGGAAGATATAATTACTGCCATTGCCAGCTTACCCACAGAATTTATTGCTCTTACAGAAAAAGCAAGTTTCATGCAAGCCACATGATAACAACAAAACAGAAGCTACAGCACTTACATAAATAAAAAGGAGAAAGAAATCAAAGTAAAGCACAAAGACAATAAGAGAGAAATGTAGGAATAAAATATCTACAAGGACTCAGAATAAAATTATTAAGTACATAAACATTAATAAAATATTTAAATTATATGTATTAAACTCTCCTATCAAAAGACATGAATTGACTAAATATCACCTCTGCTTCAACTATGTGCTACCTATATGAGACCTATTTGAGCTTTAAAAACACAAATTAGATGAAAGGAAGAGGTTAGAACAGTGGTTCTCAATCTGTGGGTCATGACCCCTTTGGAGGTTGCATATCAGATATCCTATATATTTACATTATGGTTCATAGCAGCAGTAAAATTACAGTTATGTAGTAGCGATGAAATAATTTTATGGTTGGGGGTCACCACTGGTGTAATGGTGTAGGAGGTATCTTCTGTATTTTGTGTTGCTTTCATTGGTTAATAAAGAAGACTGCCTGGCCTGTAAGACAGGTCAGCCCTTAGGTGGGCAGAGTAGACAGAAAGGAAGGCTGAGGAGAAGTGAAGTAAGCAGATGCCATGATGCTCCTACCCGAGATGGACTTTGATTAGACTCATGCAGGTAAGCCACAACATATGGTGATACACAAACTATTAGCAATGGGTTAGTTTAAGATGTGAGAGTTAGCCAAGAAGAGGCTAGTGATAATCGGCCAGGCAGAGTTTAAGTGAATACAGTTTTCATGTGGTTATTTCAGGTATAAGCCAGCCGGCCTGCACCGAGAGCCGGGCGGGACACAGCCCGCGCCTCCTATTACTACACACCACAACATGGGGAACTTTGGTAAAGGACCACAGCATTAAGAGAACCACTAGGTTAGATGGTATCCCACTCAATGACTGTTCAAGAGAAGAGGGTAGTTGCCACCAGAGAGAGGAGAAAGGTAGCCATCAACCCAACTGCAAACCTTTTGATCTACAATAGTAGCCTGCCTGCATGATATGCTAGTATAATATCAACACAAATGGTGTGAGAGGAACCAACCACTATCTGATTGGATTTAAGTCCCACTCCATGAAAATAGGAACCATGCCTGACATTGCTCAGGTAGTCAAGAACATGAGACTAGATAACCCATTGACCTCGGGGAAGCCCAGATAGTATTGTTCTGCTATATGGGAGGGTCCACCTGTATTTCTGTGCTTTGATTGGTTAAATAAAGAGCTGCCTGGCTTATAGTTAAGTCAACCCTTAGGTGGGCGGAGTAGACAGAACGGAAGTTCTGGGAGGAGAAGAAAGGAAGTGAGCCAGACGCCATGAGCCACCGTCGCAGATGGATGCAGGTTAGACCTTTCCGGTACGTCACCATGTGGTGACTTAGAGACTTTTATAATGGGCTAGCAGGGAAAAGGCTAGTGATAATAAGCCAGGCAGAGTTTAAATGAATACCGTCCTCACGTGGTTATTTCAAGTGCAGGCGACCAACCCGCAAACCTCTCCCCTAATTACAACACTGCTAGCTGAGTGTAGCAGTCACAATGACTCCTAAGGACTTTCTGCTATGCTCAGAGCAGTGTCTTGCTCAGCCACCATCATTCCACCTGCAGTGTATGTGAACAGATACAGACACCTACAAATAAAAGGTGCACAGAGTGAGAGACCTTGATACTCTCAGTTCTACATAAAATGTCTTCATTTAATCCCCCCCCCACAGGGCTGATGAAACTATGTGGAAGAGAAGGTGGAAGGATTGTAAGAGCTAGTGGGGGGTAGAGGGCACCAAGGAAACAAGGCATTCTAGACACAACTGAACCAATGCACATATAAACTCACAGAGACTGTAGCAGCATGTGCAGGTCTGGCACAGTCTAAGACAGATGTGGCTTCAGCTCTGAGAGGAGAAAGGCACACAAGTTCCCCTCCCTAACCTAGAAGCTACTGTAGGCAGAGACTGTTCATTTGTTTCTCAGTGACGCAGAACCAAAATAATCACACAGAAACTATATTAATTACAATACTGTTTGGCCAATAGCTTAAGTGTATATCTAGCTAGCTCTTACATCTTAAATTAACCCATTCCTGTTATTTTATAATTTACCACGTGGCTCATGGTTTACCAACAAGGTTCCAGCGGGCAGACATCTTTCTCCTTTGGCAGCTACATGGTGCCTCCCTGACTCTGCCTTCTATTCTTTTCTATCTCTGCTTGGAATTCCTGCCTTGCTCTATTCTGCCCTGCCATAGGAACAAAGCAGCTTCTTGATTAACCAATGGTAATAAAACACATTCTCAGCACACAGAGGGGAATCCCACATCTTACCAATAATTTAAATGAATTTTTGCCATTTGGGATAATATTGTTTCCCGCAAGAGTCATAGATGATGTAATATAAACTCCAATTCCCAACCACAAGAAACATCCTTTAGAATAGTTGACTAATAATAGATACTACCAAAACAATAGAGCTATTGCTCTTGCCCTTTGTTCTCCCAGAGCTTGAAGTCAGGTCTGATGAAGACACCATGCACTTTGGACACAGCATTTGAGCTGGATCTGGCCGCAAATCATCCTCCCTGAAGACTAACTTGCATAGTACTGGAAGATGTTATACAAGATGCCATTTGAGAAAAGCAATAGTAGTCCTACCCAACTATGATGCCTTAGTTAACAACAACGTTGACCATGACAAGATAGCCTTAAAGGTGAAATAGTGGCACGTATAACTTGGCTGTAACCAACAACATGTTTCTAATTCGAGTTAAGACCCACTCAACAGGAGGGAAATCACTCCTAGACAGCTACCCAAGGCTAATAAGGTTATATGTCTTAAAGGCGAACATACTTTCATAAATCAATATAATTTCTAACTGCATTCTAAACAATTATCCTTATACTTACAGAGAGTGTTGCTCTCACCCCTCATGAAAGAAGCTGTTCAATTTTATGACAGATGGAGACCACTATAGACCATACCTGTTAAAAATGAAGAGAACATTTGGCCATGAGGTGTCCAAACCTAATTGATACATCTACAATACTACCTCTACACCTAAGGCTCAGTGAACACCAAGGACGAAGGGGAAGATTGTAAAAGCCAGAGGACCAAGAAATCTGCTGTGAGATTCTGTCTATAAGACATATAAAATATAACAGGAAAGCTACACTCATGATACCTCAACAGTATGGTTGCTTACCCAAATCTGAACAATACCAGTTGAAATGCCAACATGGATGTGGGGAAATTATGAGGCCACAACCCTTAAATAAAGAGGTATAAGAAATTAAGAACTGCTGAGAAATGTGGAATTAGCTGTTTTGAGCCCCCTAAATGGTTACCCAACACCAAATGGTGAGCCGTAAAAACATACATACACAAACAATAGAAGGAATCAGAAGATTGTATTTACATGTTTGTGTGTGTGTGTGTGTGTGTGTGTGTGTGTATCAAAAACAATTCAAGGTAACAGGGCACAGATTTGAAAAAGAATAGGGGAGGTATTGAAGGGGCCAAAGAGGAAAAGAAGAAAGAAAGATGTAATTAGATTCTAATCCAATAAATAATCCACAAAGAATGATTTAATGATCAGAAGAGAAATAAACCAAAAGAGAGTAAAACAACATTTTTAAAAGTCAGTAAAACAAAGAGTTGGCATTTTAAAAAGTAAGTAATCAAAATTGACCAACCATATCTAAATTAACAAATAAAGGCAGAACACACAAAAGAAAACCAGAAGAGAACACATTAAAAAGCTCATCAGGAATGAAAATTGGTCTTATAAGACTATTCTGAACAGTTACATGGCAAAATAACTTAGAAGAAACGGATAAACACATAGAGAAAAATATTACCTGCAAAGACTGAACTAAAATAAATACAAAGTTTAAATAGATCGTTACTAGTTTGAAAGTCTTTCTGCAATTGAGTGTGAGGATCCAGACTGATAACATCAACAATTGGTAGACTGAAATGAGGCAGGAAAGTTGTCATGGGTCTAGTACCAGCCTATACCACACAGTGAATTCCAGCCCAGCCTGTGCTAGAGTGAGACTGACTCAGCACACATGTTCACACACACACACACACACACACACACACACACACACACACACACCTGAACTTACACTGCAATGCAAAACTTGCAATAAAATCAAACAGGGTCATATGGCTTTAAGATTGAATTCAACAAAATAGTCAGAGAACTATTTTCAATACTCCATACTTTATTCCAGATAACAGGACTGAAATGTCTATATACTGTCACAAAAGGGCCAACAACACTGCTGGAAAATAAAGCTACAGTTGATTTGAGTTGATCTCAAATGATCATTGGTAGAAAAAAAAAAAAAAGCAAGTTCCCAAATTGTGCATCATGAACAATTTGTTCCTGGCAGGCTATCTTAAAATAAACAGCTAAATCAATGCAATGCATTTTAGCAGCAGAATGAAGACTAAAACCATGTGACCATCTCAATCTGTTCAGATAAAGCGTCTTATAAAAATTCTTGATGATTTAGGAATAGATGAAAATTCCTTAATATAATAAAGGTCATATATGAGAAAACTCAGAACTAATACTTCAGCCAATAGGGAACAGCTCAAGCTTTTACCACTAAAATGTGGAGCAAAGTAGGAATGTCTACTCCTGCTACTTTTAGTCAATAACTATGGAAGTACAAGATATGTATACATATGGCAAAATGGAGAAAGAGATACCATAGTAGAAAGAAAGATGTAAAACTGTCCCCATTGTTGATGGGATGATCTTATGTCTAGAAAAGACTAAGGCCTTCATCTAAAATTAGTAGAACTGATGAATAAACTCAGTTATGCTACAGATTGCAAAGTCAACTTTCAAAAGTCAATAGAGTTCCTATACACAGCTACACCAAAAAAAGACAAAGAAAATAATCTTATTTATAATAGTATATTTATGAGTGAGTGTGACCAGGAAATAAAAAACATATATACTTATAACTATAAAACATTGTTGACAGAAATAACATCAGAAATAGATAAATTCAAAGATATATATGCTTATATGAAAGAAAAATTAATATTATTACAATGCCCATTCTATTAATAGTACCCTACAGATGTAGTAATCCTCAGTTTCTAATGATAATTAATGTGAACAAAAGAAAATGAAACAAACACAAACAAAAAATACCCAAACATCACAGTATTTCACTTCAAAATATATTGTAAGACTATTATAATTAAAACAGAATAGTGTTGGCAGAGGCTGCTCATTCATTCCCAGCTGCCCAAACCCAAAATAATCACTCAGAAATTATATTATTTGAAATACTGTTTGGTCAATAGCTTAAGTGCATTTCTAGCTAGCTCTTACATTTTAAATTAACCATTTCTATGATTTTATATTTCACCATGAGTCTTGTGGCCTACCAGCAACATTCCTGCCAGCATTTCATGTATTTCTCCTCTGGCTTCTCACTGACTCTACCTACTTTCTCCCAGCATTCAGGTTATTTTTTCCACCTATCTCTATTCTACCCTATGGGCCAAAGCAGCTTCTTTATTTATTAACTAATAAAAGCAACACATATACAGAATAACTTCCTATACCATGTCCCCTTTTGAAGCAAGGTTTTAACTTTAACATAGTAAAATTACATATAACAGAACAGGTATCGAACAAGGACTACAGTTACAATATTTATATCTACTTTATTTTTTATTATAACTAAGGAAAACTATTATTATAACTATCTATTCTTCAACTACATCAAAGACCTCAGAAGGATATAATATTACCTAAATTAATAGGATGTGCATTGTAAGCAACTTCCAAAACTCTAGATATGACAGATATATCTCGCTGCCTGGACAGTCACCCAAAGTTCTTCTGCACCATTAAGGCATCCATCTGCAATCTACAGGCCCAAAGTATCTGGCAGACTTTTTCATGAAGCAGGAAATTTGAAGATCTCTTATGACTTGTACTGGCAAAGTCCATCAGTTGCTTTCTTCTGTGTCCTGCAGAATGTCTGGCAGACTCTTTCATGAAGCAGGAATCCCAAAGAGCCATCTCACCTTTAGGCAAATTCAGCAGCCATTTTTCTGTGGGTCCTACATGTCTAGTTCATATAGCATAACATCAAGAACAATTTCTTGCCAAAATGGCTAACAAACTCCATAAGGAACCTCTTTGATGCCTATCATCCTTGTGAAGTAGATTGGTGCTGTCAGGATCAGATGTGTCTCACTGCCATGAAAAGTCTTAAGTTCTTAAAACATTTTAAATGCCATATTCCATAAGTCTTTGAAAGGTTTGAAGGTTATCTATTTAACTGAAATACATCTCTATATATCTAGAAAACCTAAACATGACTACAAACTTGATTATATATCTATCTATCTATCTATCTATTAACCTGTATTTATTAATTATATATTACATTTAAAAATGAACTACACAAACACAATACCTTAATCAACAGCAGAACTATACACATAACAAAAT
>JAQHUG010000036.1:8729092-8770463 GCA_028555095.1 Dicrostonyx torquatus
TCTTCTGCCTGTGCACACCTAACAGAGTTAATTCCAATGCCTGTCCAGGCAGTGGCTGCTGAGCTGCAGGCATGGTCTCAGCTGCTTTCCTCCGAACCCTGAGCAGGCATCCAAGCTCTCTCAGGTTTTATGTAGATTTAGCCAGTACACATTGGGCGCCATTCTGTTGGCAGAGGCTGCTCATTCATTCCTGGCTGCCAAGACCTGAAATAATCTCTCAGAAACTATATTATTTGCAATACTGTTTGGCCAATAGCTTAAGCATATTTCTAGATAGCTCTTACATCTTACATTAACACATTTCTATTATGTTATATTTAACCACAAGATTCATGGCCTACTGGCTAGGTTCCATCTGGCAGCTCACATCTTTCTCCTCAGAAGGCTACATGGCATCTCACTGACTCTTGCTTCTTTCTCCCAGCATTCAGTTTAGTTTTCTCACCTAGCTCTACTCTAGCCTATCACAGGCCAAAGTAGTTTCTGTATTAATTAACCAATAAAAGCATCACATATACAGAAGGATTTCCTACACCAGAATGGTACTGGTATAAAGCAGATATGCAAGATGAAAAACTCAGAAGACCCTGGTATTTATTGCCCATTATTTTTAACAATGGTGTCAAAAATACACATTGAAAAAGGACAAGCATTTCAATGAATAGTACTGGGGAAACTGTATACACACATGCAGAAGAATAAAACTGTATCTTTATTCCAAGTTATAAACAAAAATAAAAATGGCTTAAAATTAAAATTTAAAAGCTTAAATATAAGACCCAAAAGCATAAAGATACTAAAAGAATATGTGGTAAAAAAATCTCAATTATATTGTATGGGCAATGCTCTAAAAGTATAGTCAGCATAAACATAAAGAAACAAATGGGATTGCATCAGACTAAAACGTCTCCATATGTCAAAACAAACAAGAGATGCAGAAGACAGCTCATGAACCGTGAGAGAAACCTCGATAACTACTTATCTGACTCAAATTCAAGTGGTCCAACAACAACAAAAATTAGCAAAGACCTGAGGAGGCATGTTTCAAAGACAACCGTGTGGCCAGGTGTCACAGTGCACACCTGTGCTCCAAGCACAAAGGAGCCTAAGGGAGAATCATTGGTGCCATTCTCTTCTATATACCATATTCTAGGCTATCCTGGACTGCAGAGCAAGACAGTTTCATAAAGCAAAAAAGAGAAAAGAAAAAAAGATACATAAATGGCCAACAGACCGATAGAAAATAATCAGAATCACTTATAAGAAAAATACAGATTAGAATGATGATGAGTTAGGAACACCTTCCTGACAGATCAGTATAAGTAGTTTTTATAAGCACTGGTGAGGATGCAGGAAAAGGGGAATTCTAATACAATTTTAGGAATATAAATCAGTACAGGACTTAAAAGATAGCATTAAAAGTTCCTAAAAACAATAGGAATAGAATTTCTGCATGGTTTTGCACTCTCAAGTCAGGATTACTATGTATTAGAAAGAAATAGAAAAATTGAAGTTGATGTGCCAAAAACACATCTGTCCTTTAATGTACATTTTAATGTTATCTATAATAGAGCAAGGTATGGCAGCAATGTGACTCTCTATTGAGGAACAAATAATAAAAAAAAACATATTATATTAAAAGTAATGGAATGCTATTCAGCCTTGAGAAGAATGAGATCTTGCCATTTGCCATATAACAAGTAATCCTTAAGAATATTATTATGAAAAGTGAAGTAATCCATACACAGTAAGAAAAACCTTGGGTAATATAATTCATACATGGTATTGCTTTTCTTAAAAAGTCAAATGCAGGAGAGACGGCCCTTGCTGCTCCTGAAGAAGACCAGATTATATTCTCAGCACTCATGTCTGAGGGGTTCACAGCCTCCAGTTACAAGAGATGCTGCCCTCCTCTGGCTCTGAAGGTACCTGCATGCACCATGCCCATGGTACACACATGTACAGAGACACACAAAGGATAAAAAACCAATTAACAAGTCAAATATGGCAGAGATAGAAAAGTAAACAGTGGTTACTGGGTGTGAAGGTAGGGAAAGGGAATGGAGCAATGTAAAATCAAGGATACAAAGTATCGGATCTAGGGGACAGCTGTGATGGTTAAACTTGACAGTCAAAGTGACAAAATATCTACTCTACTGAAAAAAAGCTAGGGAGCTACACTTCTCAGTGGTTTCTAATCCAGCTTCCTGCTCGAGTTCCCTCCATAATGGAGAAGATGTAAACTGAGACAAGTCATCTCCAGTGAGGGGCTTTTGGTCAAATTGTTTTGTTGCAGCATATATAGTTAATTTTTTTTTTAATTTTCAACCAAACTAGCTACTATTGTGAAAGGACCCTATAAACCTTCTGTGAACTTTAACCTCACTTTAACCCACTCCTTTAACCTCAAGGCCAAGACTCTACACTCCAGAAGCCATTTTGTATCCCTTGCAGAGTTTTCCTCCTTTAAGACCTTCCTTCTCAGATGGCACCAATTCCAACTGGCTTTTGTTTCAGTTCCCTGCATTCAGAAAGGGCATCATAAACACATGTTAAGACAGATGTATTTGGACGTGGTTAATCACATCATTATGGAGAAGTAACATAAAAACTTGGCCTCTGCACAGCTTACTTGGTTCTAAACTGATGTCTTGTTTACATGAATGTTGAAAGGACATTCGGTTACTGAGAAAACGCTATCAGGAGCCTAAGTGGCTGGTTTTATACCACTCATGATCGAAATGAATGACTAGAATTTAAATGGACTTCCATGATTTTCTTAGTTTTTACTACTTTTCAAAACTAGTGCCTATTATGAAAGTCATTCTTGAACTAAAAAAAAAAAATCTGAAACTTTGCATCTCTTCTGCCCCATTTCTCTGTCATCTCTGGCTCATTCTCCTGCTCGCTCACTCTTTCCCAGCCCTTCATTTTGCCCTTTATAATTATCTACTTAAAGAAATTATTTTTTTTTCTGTACCATATAGGATACCCTGTGAGCTCCCCCATTTTCTGTGCTGTAATTCTCAAGTTGTTTGAAATGTATGTAATATTAACTAACCCTAATTGGTTGTGTAACAGGAGCCGGCAGCCTATACAGTACTAAGCCACTTCTCCACCACCTATTTTCTGTATGCAAATCAGACAGAAACAAATGTTTGGCCCCAGCTGGGCAAAACGTCCCATTTAGAATTCTTTTCCTCTTCTTTGTTCTTTGATGTTCTGCAAATGAGCTTTAGAACTCCACTCTTCACACAATTCAATTTTACAGACCCATTATCTGAGATATAATGTGGAGGTTAAATATATCAGGGCAGCCATTATGTGAAAATAATTAACAGTAATGAATAATGCACTAATTCCACTGATGAGAGATGGTTATATGTGTAATGAAGTGTTGGGGCAGCCCTGACAAATGAAATTAAAATATTTAAACACTGTTTTATGATATTACTTTGCTCATATAATTTCCTTTACCTACAATGAACCACTTGGATTATCGTCATTATCTTGACAGCTCTGAAGGATGAAATACTGCGGGTTAATGTGACAGCGATTAGTCAGGGGGAAATCCATCACCCCTGGCAGAACAGGCTGAGGCAGAAAAGGCCCCTGCGCTGTCCTGTTTCCAACCCGAGAAGAATGATACTATCAACATCACTTCAATATTAAATGGATAGAATTATCTTGTCATTCGGTTGCAGCCGCTGAAGAGCCTACCCTATTTGTACCTGCATAGGAAAGGTCAGCCTTTCTTAATCACCCGTAAAAATATGTTGATGGATCCCTCGTATCAATAATAGTGACAGGAGCAGAGGCGGCAAAGGCACGTGGCAGTTTTAAAGGAAGAAAGTCTTCACAAATTCCCCCGTCCCCTGTAATTTCTGCTTAAATTAAAGCAGAATGCGAGGGTTCCACCTGAAGAGGAACTCGCGGCCTCCTCGCTCATCTTATTCTGTGATCAGGACTTCCAACGCCTCATAGGAAAGCAGATTCTGTTTTGCTGAACTTCATGAATTCTGTTCTTAAAATAATTACTCCTCCCTCCCAAGATACCACACGTGTGAATCTTAAATGTCTGGCGATGCAATAATCTAGCTGTCTATTAAAGCTCATACAGAATTAAGTCTAAAATATATGATGGGAGAATAACTCATTGATAACTTGAACAGAAGCGATTACATCACCAACATCCATTCACACGGCCCTGTTGTAGTTTATACACTGACAGGAAACTTAGAATTTTGAGATGTTTTCTAAAAGGTATAAAATATATTTTCAAGTAGCTTTAAACTCTGGTTTTAAGAAATTCTTATTTTGCTTTAAAATAAGAATTTGTGAGCGAAGACGCTGCACCTAGAGCAGGTTTCCAGAGGACTCTGACCCAGTGCTCTCTCTGTTTCTGATGACCAGATCGCTCGCAGATTCCCGCCTAAGAAAGTGAAACAATGGAGGTGCTTGTCTGAGAATAAAGCCAAAGGTCAGCTCCACCTTCCTTAACTAATTGTAACGTTTGGGAATCTTCCTACCAAACAAGGAACCGACCTTTAGACTGCAAAACACAGCACTTTCCATCAGCTAATATTGAAAGCCGAGTTTTTACACCTCTTTTGTTTAGAATCAAAATCCAGTTTCAGAATAGCAAGACTATCAGCTTTGCTGGCAAAACTTTCTGACCCCATCCTGCTGGCCTTGGGATCCAAGAGCACAGCAGTCAACCACAGAGTAACCAATACCTTAGCAGCTTATGAAATACAAGGCTTAGTGTCTCTTCTACTGTGGCCACTCCTAACATCAGCCAATAAGACAAGTGCGAAGATACTAAAGAAGTGTCACACGGAGACAGAAACCGTCTCCACTGTGAGGGCAACCAAAGTGTGTGGAGAACAAAGCAGAATCGAAGGTTTAACCCTTTGGTAACGATGGTACCACGTTAAGGCCAGCAGGAAAGCAAGTCCTAGCTATGTGACATCACTGTGCTCATAACTGAATCTGCACTTCAAAATAGCAATACTCATTTGATAAGACGCAGCGCCACCGTGGATAGATTTATGTGTAGATCAGATTTTATTGGCGACATCATTTTTAATTCTAATTCACTGTCAGCTACTCAGCAATCTTTAAGGAAAGGCTAAAAAGTTAAATACACACGATTTAAAATATTCCTTACTTACAAATGTCTAAAGTTTATGATGCGAGCTATATGCCTCTCCCAGTCACTAAGGATCCCTGAGAATCATGCAGCCCTGCCTGTGCTTCTTACATTCATCTGGAAAAAAAATTACAATTTACTTCAATTACCTGACAATGAAGTGCCTCGGCAATAAATCTAACATTAAAAAATCATTTCCAGCAAATTACTCCAATAAAATCAATGAAGGTCAGGCTCAGCTGTAGCAACAAATAAATGACATGCTATTGACAGCCTAGTGGACTTCACTGTCATTTATAAAGGTTAAGGGGATAAATAATCTAACAGAAAGCAGATGTTTACTAAACAAGCAATGGAAGCGAGCGAGATAAATCCAGCAGCTAAATTAGGCGTGAAGAGGCTAGACGTGTTCCTGGCCTGGTCCCACAACAAAATTATTAGTTATTCTAATACATGGCAGCACGTACGTTTGACTGGGTCAATATTTATCTGCTTCGGGCTACTTCGTGATCTCTCTACCTTTTATGTATTGAAGTCATGAAACAGATTTTCTGTTAATAGAAAATGAAGAATTGATAAAATTGAATAACAGTGGCCAGGTTAAAAGCAGTTTGACCCATTTCAAAATTCCAGTAGCTGCATCTCTGAGAATAACAAATATTAAGGTAGACAGGTTATCACTTCTCTACTGCAAAAGTCAGTCTCTAATTGTGACTTTTTAAAACCAGATGTGAATCAAGATTTCAAACATTGATATTTGTTTGAAATTTTTTATTTGCACACAAACTCTATGAAACAGACCAGACCAAATCTAAGGTTTATCATAATGAATTCCCTCCTGTACATATCAATAATGTGTGCAATATACAAGCCAATTTGTATTATCTGCGCAGAATTTGCTTTGCCTGGTAAAGCCTAAGGGTCTATGAATCACAATGGGCTCTCGAATGTAAAAGAAACAAAACATCCGGAAGAGATCCAGTCTTTTCAAAAACTATGGCTTCAAAGAATTTTCAAAAGTGCAAAGTATCACCGATCTTTGAATCTGACCTCTTTGTTTTGCAGAGAAGAAAAAAGAACCAGAAAGAGAATCTTTGCCTGAGGAGTCTCAGACATATCTAGGTCAGAACTTGCCCCAAGTCACCTGATTCCCAGGGCAATGATCTAACCACACAGTCTCTTGATCTGAAATATTCATGGGGAAGAAATGGTCGTATCTATTTTCAACATACAAACTAAGAATTGCTTTCTACTTTAAACTATGGGATCTGATAGCCTCAAATGTGCTCACAATTATCCGATCTCTTGGCTCAAAGAGCAAGGGTCAAGCTACTCAAATGAAAAAAAAATTCTTCTCTTCCACAGAGTACATGAGTAACTTCAAGCATCTTGTCCTGCTTCTCATGTGTGTTCCCAGCCTTACCCAAGCCTTAAGAAAGGATTGAGGGAGCATTTGCTGGAGAGATGGTTCAACATTTAAGGGCACGCATTGCTTTGGCAGAGAACCCAATTTCAAGTTCCCAACCAACAATCACATCAGACTCCAGCTCCTGGGAAAATCAGGTGCCCTTTTCTGGCTCCCAGAGGTAATTGCACACACACACACACACACACACACACACACTCATTCACACATATACATACTTTAAATTTTTTTAAAGGAGAAGGGAACAAAGAAGAGAGGGAAGAAGAAGAAAGGAAGGCCAAATTAAATTTAGCCTTCACAGTTTATCTAACTACTCTATATATTTTTACAAAAAAAAATAGCTAGATAAGATGTCCCACAACAAAGTACAATAAATGTGCGTTTTATGTATGTTTTGTCAATACCTTACAATATTCACTTTATCTGAGGAAAATGTTTTAAAAGAAATAATTAATTATATCAGAAAAATAAAATAAGATTCAGGAAAACAACGTAATTTTTTTGGGACAACATAAACAGACTATTTTGCATTCTTATACTGGCTCTTCTCATGTTGAAAATTTAAAATCTTTTACACTTACTCAAATGGCTAATAAAAAAATATGTTCATAATTCAATCACTAGTTCCCAGTCCACTGCCTTTTGTTTCTAGACCCCGTATTATGTGCTATTCATCTGTAAGCACAGTTTGAAAACAAAAATGTGTTTATGCACTGAAGGCATAGTTTACACTGGCCGTTACTGATGGAGTGTTCAGTGTTACAGTTGGGGACCACAGAGGAAAATATCACTGAAGCAACCACTTGTTAGGAGAACTGACCCCCAACCCATCCTTCAACTCTTGGAATGGCTCTCTCTCTTCACTGCCGCCCAGTGATCAATAACTTTTGCCCTAGCCCCGTGTTGACTTTGTAAGGACCTACGATGTGAAAGAGACCGAGTCAGGAAGTATCAGAGAAGATTGATAAATGTCTCTGCGAAGCAGTTATGAAGATCTTTCCAGTGTTTCTGACATAAGTAAGAAACACCACCAGAAAAGAGCTGCTGAATGCCGTGGAAGCTCCAAGGAGGCAGGGCGTCTGGTAGATAAAGTGGTGCCGCCCGGAAGACTTCTATAAAGCAGAAGTGTGGAGGGGAGTGAATGCGCCAGGGCATGACGCTGGGATTCACTTAACACCCATAGTTACATGGGTAAGGAAATAAACTACCCGTGGATACGGTGTCAGTATGAAGAGGTCATTCTTATTCTCGTCATTTTCAGATCCAGACTTCTTTACCAAAACTGACCTCTTGGTTAGCAATTTGAGCCAACTGAAAGAGATGGTTGTCACACCAGCACAACTGCTCATCTCTAAAATCAGATTTTTCGTGGGGGGGGGGGGTTGTTCCATACAGACTTAAACGAGAAGGCATACCCCTCAAAGGCAAACTGCTATTGGCTGCATTCTATACACAGTATCATTTAACTGGGTATTGTGGCAACAAAAAGATGGATAAGAAGAATAAAGAAGTAAGGAAATGAAATAGAGAAAAAAGAAACAAAAACAGGAAGAAAAGGAGAGAAGGTGGGAGGGAGAGAAAGGAAAGAAGGAAGGAATAAAAGTAGGTAGGCAAGGGAGGGAATTAAAAGAATAAATTCATCTTCAATTGTGATTTTTAAAAGTTCAGTCAAATTACTTTACCCACAGTTCTTGGTGTATTATTGAAATTCTTCATAAGGTTATATTATCAGATTAAGAACCTCAACCAATGAATAAGGGAGTCAGAATTCATTTTTCCAAGTGAATCAACAGGTCATAATCACTAAGCAGATTCTCCATGATTTATACAAATTCAAAGGCAAGTAAGGAAGTGAACTAGAAAGAAAAACTAAGGGTGTGTTCAGAAGGTAAAGAAGACACACAGCAGGGTAGCCAGGAGGGAATTCTGCTCTCTCCCATGCACTCTGCATAGACGTTCATTTGCCCCACACATTGCACCAGGCGAGGCATTTGGAAAAGTCCAGAGGCGAGTGGCTCCAGAAGGGCTTCAAGAGCTGCAAGCAGCCAAGAAGCTTAGCGTTTGGGACACCATGGTCCTTGCTGTTCTTGCCGTGGAAACTACAGTTTCAGTGCCTGGTCTGTGCCAGTTGGAGTCCAAGAATATGATTCTTCTCTGCGATGAATTGTTATTTCTCTCTTATACACTTAGTAAAATCCTGGCCCTGCTTGTCTTGGCATAGAGAGCTCTGAGAGCATTGGGAACACTGTCTATCTCTAACTCTAGGTATTCCTTACTGGGCCTTGCTGCCTAGTCTGCATCCTCCCAGCCGCAGGAGTGTCATCAGCTTCACGAGCTCCTGCTCAGAGAAGAACTTTCTGGGGACAAAAGCCTGGGATATCAATACTGCTGTACAAATAGAACTGCAGTTCGTTAGCAAGAAGGGCGACTGTTTCACACAAGGACTCAGGGACTATGCTGCACTTTCTGAGGCTGTTTTCAGCAATCTGTATCTGAAATCAATGAATTCCTCGTGTCTGATGCGAGAAGCCCCCATCCACACGGCTCGTTGACAACTCATGACAGACTCTCCTCATCAATCTACTTTTCTCTGAAGAGAAAAAAAGGAATAGATAAATTATCAATGAGAAAGTTTGCTATGTCAAAAATAAGAGTGGAAAGCAGAGAAGACTTAAAGTGAGCAACATCTGATCATAGGGGAGACTGGTACTGAACTCCCTGAGGAACAATGTGGTCTGACTAAAATGAAGTAGTTAATCGGAGACAAAACCAGTCACAGAGCCAAACTAGAGTTCCTACTGTATTTCTAGTCCATCTTCACTATACACAACCTTCGTCATAAACCCAGCTGTCGGCAGGTGAAATGTCCTGTATTTTGAAAATGGTAAGTACAGAGATAGTCCTGTTGTCAATTCTGTATTTTTTTTCCCCCATGGGGGTGTAAATTGCTGGCATATTTGTTTGCTGGAGATATATCCAACAAAGAAAATATTGAGAATACATACTTTATGGTTTTATTTTTTGAAAATTGCTTTTGAAAAGTTACAAGCATGTTTTTGATATCTGAAAAATTATGACAAACCTGAGTGTCTGTGACACCATGAAAGAAAATAGATTTATATTTAAGACTTCCCAGGAAAACTATAATCAGAAAAAAATATACAGCAAGATAACAGTATTGATAAAACAACCTGAATCAAAAAGTCAACCACTTTGAAAATCTGTAGAAAAGATCAGTAGCTGTATATTCTAACCAATGACCAATCAGTGTGTAATACTTAGAAAAAGCCTGCTGCAACAGTTAAATGCCACCCTCTAAACATTCAATCCTGCCACTATAGCAGCTTTTAAACTCAGATTTCAAAACTTGGCTTTTCCCGACAGGTTTAAGATGCACTGGTGAAGACATCATGGATTAAAAGCTTGAGTTTGAACTTGGGACAATAGAGTCCTTATGAGTATGCTAGTATTTACTAGCCATTTGACCTAGAGCCACTTACTAAGGTTTTCTGAGATACTTTTTTTTCCTTTTATTGAGAATGCATTTTGATCAAATAATATATCCTGGCTACCATTTCCTTTCCCTCTCCTGTTCCTACCAGTTCCTTTCCATTTTCCCACCCATCTGGATCCACTCCCTCCTGTCTCACATTAGGAAAGAAACAGATTCTAAGGGATAATAATGAAATGAGATGTAATAATATAAAACAAAAACTGACACAGTGATTAACTAGCACATTACAAACATACAGAAGGAAGAGACCAATAAAATGTACAAGAAACAGATTTGACACAGAGACCCACTTATTCACACATCTGGGTTTTTTATATGAAAAATAAAAATTAAAATGATAGCTTTTTGCTGGAATGCTATTATGGTTTATTTTGCAGTATTATAAATTATTGTGCAAATGGTAAATATTAAGAAGAGGGTCTCAAAATTATGCATTTTCAAAGGAGCATCTAATAATTTCCTGTAGCTGAATAGAAATCTATGGGACTTAGTTTTCTGATTTTTTTTTTTTTACATGAGACATGTTTAGAAGGATGCTTCGGAAACTTCCACAGAAGCCGGATACTTCTCATTTCAACAATGTCGAGCCTGACTACTATTTGCTTCCACCAATGAGCTGTCAGCAGACCCATGACAGACAGATGCTTGAAGCATCCAGGCCTTGGCCAGCTATCCCCACTTCTTCCAGTAACCTTAAAACAGCCTAGGTTGACTGAGCCCTCATCGCCCAGAGACACTTCAAGCCCAGCCAGGCTTCCTCATCTTGGCCCAGTGTAGATGTTTGAATTGTTATCATACAGACACATGAGTGAGCTCCCGTGATCAGAGCCTGGCTTCTCTGACCGTCAATCAGGGTGGAATAAATGACTTGTTTACAGAACCAGATGGTTGGCAACGTTTTTTAGCTGTATTTCTCTGGCGATAATTATCACAGTTTTGCTACTGTATTTGCAGAGTTGCTGTGTGTATATCCATCTATTTATGTGATAGTTTTTTTTAAGATTTATTTATTTATTAAGCATACAGTGTACTGCTGGTAAGGAAGGCACCAGGTCTCATTACATTACAGAGGGCTGTGAGCCACCATGTGGTTGCTGGGAATTGAACTCGGGACCTCTGGAAGAGCAGCCAGTGCTCTTACCCTCTGAGCCATCTCTCCAGCCCTTATGTGACAGTTTTAAAGACATATCTTCATTATTGACCAGAACTTCAGTACAAACGGAGTTGGTGGTTTGAGAAATAGAGGAAAGTGCACAAGCCTGAATGCGGGCATGTATTTAGAGTCGATGCCCAAAGGTGGGAAACAAGTTCTTCACTTGACTCTAGGACCCAACAGTTCTTTAAGATTTCAAGCTCCAATGAAAAGAAACACAAATGTGTAGCTAACATTACCTCAACCATCCACAAATGTATGACAGCAGCTTCCTCTCAGTTAAAACCCTTGAACTTCCAAAGACAGGAAATATGTCTTTCCTATCGAGTGTTTTGAAAACAGTAAGTTTCTTCAAAAAACAAGAACAGTTTAGGCAAAGAACCAAAGAAAAGTGGATCAGAAATTAGAAAACATAAACATTTTACTTTTCTTGCTCTGTTTTGATAAAAAATATTTTTATATGACTCTGCTTTTCTTTAGTGTGTTACAGTGTGAGCAGATTAGGAGGCATTTAGTCTATGGCCTAGAGATGTAAGAAAATCCCACATGCTATAATAAAGATACTGAAAAATATTTTCAAGTACACAGCCAAGCTGGAACAGAGAGGGAAAAATGGTCCTTCAGAGGCAGGGATGCAGGTGGACTCAAAGGCATAGCAGTGGTCGTGTGTAAAACTCAGGCCCCTGGAGGCATGGCAGTCAACTATGATGCTAGGATTGTGGGCTACAGTTTTTACCCCCATTTTTATTGTTTTTATTGAACTATATATTTTTCTCCACTCCCCTACCTTCCTCCTCCTCCCCTTCTAACCTCTCCCATGATACTCACACTCCCAATTTACTCAAGAGATCTTGTCTTTTTCTACTTCCCATGTATATTAGATCTATGTATGGCTCTCTTAGGGACCTCTTTGCCATCTAGGTTCTCTGGGATTGTGAATTGTAGGCTGGTTATTCTTTGTTTTGTGTCTAAAAGTCACTTATGAGTGAGTACATATGATATTTGTCTTTCTGGGTCTGGGTTACCTCACTCAATATTATGCTTTCTAGATCCCATCCATTTGCCTACAAATTTCAAGATGTCATTATTTTTTTCCCGTTGTGTACTATTTTGTTGTGTAAATGTACAATATCTTCTTTATCCCTTCTTCAGTCGAGGGGTATTTAGGCTGTTTTCAGGTTCTGGCTTGTCCAGTCTACAGCCAAACAATATGATCTTGGTAGAGAAACTTGGGAGACCTGTTCACAAAGGTGGGATAGTTAAAGGCCTATCCAACTGGTTCAGACTAGAAAACCTCTACCCCCTGGCTTGAGGATATGTAAATTGCTGCTTGTTTTTTTTTTCTAGGAAGAAGAAGTTATCATTAATAGCAATGAAACGCTAACTTCATACCTTGAATAGGTATGACAGACTAAATTTATATACCCTCCATACTAAGAAATTGAAACTCCTAAGATTTTTTTGAGGGGGTGAGCATATTTCTCAAAAAATTTCCAGTTATCATACAGAAAAATAAGTTATATCCAATATATACAGAAGTTTCTAAAATTAATAATGGTGGAGGTAGAATGAGCAGAATCTTTCATAAAATATGAACTAGTTTTTTTAAAGAAAAAAAACATGAGGGGAAAAGGCAGGACAAATTCAGGAGTGACACTACAAATGAAATTGTTTTTAAAAATGTGCAAGACATACTTAAAATACCCAAACTATAACAGAGAAAAATCAGTCTGGTATTGACCCGGAAGCTCCCCTTCTCCTGAACTTTCCTAGTGACAGAACATGTTATTCAGGCTGGTGAGAGAGAAAAGTCGTCAACATCCTTACCAGCTGTGAGTACTTGGAGCTGTAGTAACGACTGATCTAACAAGATATGATTGTTGCTGAAACAGTGGCATGGGTGTCATGGGAGCCACCAACCTTTCTGATTGAACACAGAATGGAACACACATATAATATTGTAAACCTGGCCAAGAACTGATGGCTAAAAAGGTCACAGGTGCTCAGGGGAACCTACTACTATTATTCTGTTAAAGAGTGTTTTTGCGCCGGGCGGTGGTGATGCATGCCTTTAATCCCAGCACCCGGGAGGCAGAGGCAGGCGGATCTCTGTGAGTTCGAGACCAGCCTGGTGTACAAGAGCTAGTTCCAGGACAGGCTCCAAAGCTGCAGAGAAACCCTGTCTCGAAAAACCAAAAGAGAGAGAGAGAGAGAGATTGTAATCAGCTTGCCTTCTAAATCCTTACTTTTATTTTCTATTAACGCAGCTCTCAACCTTCATCAGAGATCCTTCCTTTTGCCCTGGACAGCAGTCAACATATGTACTCGTAAATGGTCAAAGTACAAAAAATATGTGACGGTGGAGTGCTCAGCCCCAAATGTAATATCTGTATTAGATCTCTTCACTCAGAGAACATCACACAGGAGGTGCCAAAAAGATTGTAAGAGCCAGAGACAGAGGAGGACATCTGTGAAACAGCTTTTTCTGGGCATGAAAGGCGCTTACACTCAGGAGCTCTCTGAAGCTGTGATGGCCTGCCTGAGCTTGTACCACATTCATCAAATCCTATCAGATACAATGGACCGGGAGGAACTCGCGAGCTGCCACCCTTGCTGGCTACTATTGGCTGTTCAAGGATACTGGGGGTGTTGAACTCATTTTTCTTTGCAAGTATGGCCACTGAACTTTTCCCAGACTCTGGTGGATTGCTCTGTATCTATATGCAGGAATCTATCTTCATTTTTCTGTGTTAAATATGCTGTTTTCCACGTACACGTCTCTATGGGTATTTCTCTGTGTGTCCTTCACAATTTCTTTCACTAGTGTTTTATAATTTTGATTGGAGAGCTTTTTTATGCTTCAGTTGGACTTATTTTTTTATCTATTTTATTAGGATTAATTCTGTCACTGTTGCTACTGAGTTTTTGTCCTCCTCCTCCATAGATGTGGGGACAGAACCTATGGTCTTGTGCACACTGAACACATATAGTGCTACTGGGTTCCATTCTAGTCTCCTATTTGTTACTTGGTCAGGGGTTATTGTGAATTTGTCTTATTTTGTTGGTGTATTAGTGGTATATAAAATGTTTCTTTTTTATTGATTGTGTTTCCTACAACTTTACTGAATTTTTGTGTCCCAACATGTTTTAGTCAGTGTCTTTAGGGCTGTTTCTAAGACTTGTCTATAAAGGCAGATGATGTGACACCCTCTTTGTTACTGAATATACTTTATGCCTTTCTGCTGATTTCTTTTGTAAAACTTCCTTTGACCAGTCTGAATAAGAGTAGCAGTTGTGGACATCCTTATTTTTTCAGATCTCAAAGAAAGCACCTTTAGCTCCTTCCATTTGGCACATAGAAGTGGTAGCTTTTTATCATATCTAGTCCTTTTTTGGTGATTATGTTCCTTCTATACATAATTCCTTGTGGGTTTCTTCATAAAGAAATGTTCAACTTTCATGAATTTTTTTTCTGTATCACTAATGAAACTGTTCTGATCCTCTCCTTTGCTATTGCAATACATTATGGTTTTCAGTTTTTATGTGTTAAGTCATCCTTGTGACTCAGAAATAAATTTGACTTCATGTGGTACATTAGCTTTTTCATGTGTTTACTAGTCAGTTTTCCATTGTTTTCACAAAACGCCTGAGAAAAACAGCTTAAAGGCGTTAAGGTTTATTTGGGCCCATGGCTTCAGATCCGTTGGCTCTGTTGCCCTGAGAGCTGTGCCAAGTAGGAACACCATGACAAGGGGGTACATCAAGGCAAAGATGCTCACTCATGTCATGATAGCCGAGAGAGACAGGAACAGGATAAGGGCACATCCCAAAGAACCTACTTCTCCTAGTTAAGACCACCTCTAGTATTTCTGAGACCTTGTAACAGTGCTACCAACTAAGGTCACTTCTTTAATAATAAGCTTTTGGGAAAAACTCAAGATCTAAGTATTACCAATGTGCCTTTTGTCTGTATCACATTTTACCCTGATGGTTTGATTACTGAATTTTTGTCCGGATGACCTGCCCATTTATGAAAGTGGGTACTGAGATCCCCTACTATTAATAATTTTTTTTAAATCTATCTTTCCCTTTAGATATAACAATGCTTGTTTCATATAGGTGTGTTAGCATGCGTACTCATGTACATGTGTGTGTGTGTGTGTGTGTGCGTGCGCGCGTGCGCGTGTTTATGTCGTGTGAATTTTTCCTGGGGAGATGCAAACAAGCACTTATTTACCCCAGATAGGGCATAACAACAGACCAAAAATACAATTCCAGGGGAGAACAACTTGGAAAAACCAGCGGGCTGGTTTATGGGCTTGAATACAGAGCATAGGTAGGCCCAAACTGGCTAGACCAAAAGAAAACCTGAGTGTGGATGACGACATTTCCATAACCACACAGATCCAGTCCCCTCTTCATTCAACTCCACACACACTGTATGTGCTCAGAGCCTCTGAGAACATGATACTACACGCAGCTGGGAAAGATATCAGTGGTGAGGGGTGGGGAGAGAGGTCTTAGAACACAGGTAAATATCTGATGGCGTTTCCCACTCTTCCTTCTAAGAGAATGTCAATGGGCCCAATCTTGAGAGTCTCTTCTAGACGGTCACAGGTGCTTCTGATGCAGAGAGTCATGGCTGCTATGCTCAGAGGACAGCATCTACTCCAGTTGATACTGGTTGTTTCTTCTTGCTCAGTCGCTCCCTCTGACATTATAGGGTGACCATCTTTGTCAGATGTACTCATAACTGCCAGAAGCTGGAAACAACCATTATGGCCTTTGGTAGGTAAGTAGATACATTCATCTAGGTTGATTCATAAAGCAGACTATTACTGATTTCATAAAGAAATTAACTATTATGCTATGCAAAGATAAAAAACTTAAGAATGGGCTACTAAAGAAAGGAACCAAGGTTATACAGGCTACATAGGGTTTAATCCCAGAAAAGGGTAAAGCTAAGAAAACCAAAAAGAGCAGAGGTTATCAGAAAGTTTTTCTTCATTTTTATTTATTTTGCATCAGAGAGTGTCTGTGTGTTTGAAAGAGAGAGAGAGAGAAAGAACATATACACACATGCTCATATTGCAGAGCATGTATGAGAATCCAAGGACAACTTGTGAGAGTCATTTTCTTTCCATCATGTTGTCTTCAGATGTTGGACAGAGTTGGCCAAAAAGTACCTTTACCTTCTGAGCCAGCTCACTGGTCCAGGCATCCAGGATTTTAGAGTAATGGAAATATGCTTTATGATGCTACAATGATGGTTAGACACCATACATCTGTACAAATCTACAGAAGGTACAATCCTGCAGTAAAGTTTGTGCAGCTGTGACAGTTGGCTAGTAAGGATGTGTTGATGTAAGTTCATCAGTAGTCTCTGGTGGAGATACCGATAATGGGAGAGGCTATGCATGGGAGGGATGAGAAATAATACAGGGTTATCTCTAGTTTGTACAGTGCAATTTTGCTATGAACTGCAAAAATATTGAAAACTCAAGTCAGTTATTAAAAAGAATTTGTATAACTTAGGTGATGCTCTAGAGCTTCCGGATTGAATCACTTCCTCCCAGAGGAGGAAGGGTGTTCATAAGACTCTGGAAGGCTCACAGAACTGAGAAGAAAGTGACAAGACTTGCAAGGTCAGAACAGTTGCTAGGGAGAGGAGACCATTCTGAGGAGTGGCCTGCAAGCGGTGCCAGGAATGACAGTGATGCAGCTGATCACCAGCTTTCTAGTGTTGTGCCTAGTCAAGTCACCCATGCACCTGGCAGTTACTCTGCACCCACTCTCCTGGTAGTAGCTGGTGCAGGAGACTTGTCAGTTCAGTCAATCATGTTTTAAATAAATGCTGATTGGCCAGGTAGGAAGTATAGGCGGATCAACCAGACAGGAAGTAGAGGCAGGGCGAGGAGAAAGTCTGGGAAGCAGGAAGCTTCCCTGGCATTCCTGCGCAGATCTCCAAGGAGGCAACATGTAGCAGCCCAGCTGAGAAAAGATACTGGCCATGTGGCTCACAATGGGTTAATATAAGTTATGGGAGCTGGTAGGAAGACTGAGCTAATGGGCCAATCAGTGTATAACTTAATGTAGACTCTCTGTGTGATTTTCTTTGGGGCTTGCCGGCTGTGGGGTACTGGGTGGGACAGAAACCCCAATGAGCAGGACCCTCATGTTACAAGTAGCACCAAATGAACTCACTGATTCACCAATAGACTTGAGTGGAGCTCCTTCATTGGTCTGTAGTTGTACCTTTTCTTGGGTGATAGATATTTGCTCTCGTCTCCATGGGAAAAGTCATACAACATATGATACTTTAAATAATATCAATAGTGATGTCAAGAGCAAATGATAGTTTAAACAAACATGTACAAAAATAGAGACTATTGCAAACAATTCACTGGTTACAAAATAATAGGTATTATGATATACTTACAATTGAATGTCATAAATGAAACTTGAATTCCACAGACCATAGAAGGAACAGCCTTAGGAGCTTTTAGAAATTTATGTTTCAGGGTCTGGAACTTCATTTTCATGACAGAATTGTTATATAGCAAATTATCTAATGAGAGGGAAAGGATTCAAAGATGAATAGATTTTAGCAAATGTCTAAAGTGAAGAGAATAGGCAAATCTAAGACAAAAATCTGGCCAAAATCGCTAAGGTATTTGCAACCAAATGCAATCTCACGTTATGTAAAGGATTCCTCAAAGTGAATGTGGGTCCTTACAGGAAAGTGTTTTATGTATACTTCCTGCTTCCGTATTAAGGGTTTAGGTAACTAAAGTCGGTTCCCAGGCACAGAGGTGAATTAGACAGTGTCTTTTTCCAAGGGCACTTAGACTCCTGAAGAGGTGGACATGCAAATGCTCAACCCTTGAATAAAATGTGGAAAGTGCAGTGTTCCGGGCGTGTTACACATGGATGCTTAGCACAAGCTTGGATTCTCGAATAGATATGGAAAATGACGCAGGTTTCCCTCCATCTGATCTAACCCTCACAATGTGAGAAAATTCACCAGAGGTGAATAGCCGAAGCAAGTTTGCAAGTAATTCCTCAACTTCTCGGTTGTGCTGCTCAAGTCAAGGGAAAAAACTCAGGCAAGAGTTAATTCTGCTCACAGCCAGAAGCAGATTGAAGAACTGGAGAAAGGCACCCCTTGCCAGGTCCTCCCTAACACTGAGGATTTAGAAACAGCCAATGAGGTTAGGCGGTGGAAAATAGTGTGCTCTCATCATGTTGTGCAAAATATTATGTGTTTATTCCAGTCTAAAATTCAGCACCCCAAATGGAAAGAACACTCATGCAGGGTGACATGACATTGTTTTCTGCCGGTCTCTCGGGAGAGCACAGCACTAGGTGTCTAGGAGGGACCCCTATATTAGTTAGAGACTGATTATGAGAAGCGTAAGGCAGACATGATTAGGAGTTTGGAAATGTTTTTATTTAACCAAATTCCTTGTTTTAAAAACAAAGCTGATTAAAAAACACTCAAGTGGGTTTTCACCTGTCTCATTTTCTCCACATCTATCCCTAAATGAGACTTTGAACTTCCCATTAGGCCAAAATCGGAGTGAGACATTACATATAAGGAGAGGTCTAGACACCACTTTAACTGACCTCAGCCACTCCGCACATAAGGGATTCTCCTGGGGGCATTTTCAGTTCTGAGAGAAAAAGCACATGGTACATGGACCCCAGCATCACCTGACCCAGCACTAACTATTCTTGGGGACCGGTCTTTGCTCAGCTGGACCATCTGGTGTGGTGTGCTAACAGCTGCTGGGCTGTAACAGGCTTTTCTGTTATGTGTTCTGGGCAGAGTTGCTAGATTTCTGGAAGCTGTTCTTTCTGCCCTTTAGGTTTTTGTGTTTTGAAGACTGCTGTTTGTGCAAGTCTGGCGCCCACTTAATCATGTTTAAGACTTTTCTACTCCATGTTAGAGTGACTTCCGGGACAAATCATGTTGCTTTGGGGTACTTGTTACAAACTCTTCAAGATGGGTTACCACATTTTGAATGTTTGTGTGTGTTTGTGTGCGCGCGCACACGCGCACGTGTGTGTTTGTGTGTGAGCATGTGAGTGTTTCCTGTACGTGTTTTAGAATTTGAGTACCACAAATAATAAGTCCCTCAGAGTATGTTTTGCTTAGTTTCCAGAACACAGGGATATTGGAGTTTGGTTAATTTCCATGCCAACAGTTCTGTAGAGTCAAGAGCGGCAGCCTCTCCTGGGAAGCCCGTGCATGTCTCTCCAAGAACTCTAAGAAAAAGTAAAGAGCACAGAGAATTGAAATACACCAACACTCTGCAAAAACAGACTCAAGAATTTGACACTTATTTCTTTGGAGAAACTAGCTCCAATTTGGTTTCCCTTGGTTTCAGACGTCCATGTCGCCTTAAACATAAGTCAGATTTTTCACTGGTTGAAGACAATGATGAGAGCATCAACTTTTCTGGAAATATGATGCTAGATTCAATTTCTATAGTTATTGCAAAGGAATAGAAAAACTCAAGGCAAAATGGATTATTTAAATATTTCTATAATGCAAACAGCATCAAAGAATCTCCTATACCATAGCAAGGTCACATCAAATAATAGACTTTATTTCTCTGGCCTAAATAGTTCTAAATTGTTCTTTTGCTTGAAATAAAAATTTCCAGAAGAATGTCACAAATGATGTCCTGGAGTCAGAGCTACATGCTGCCTGCGCAGACATGCACGGAAAGGAAACGTTTCAATGCATTTTCAAAGCACCATTTAAAGCAATGCAGGGAGTTCCACTCGGATCTTGCCATGAGTAAGTTACTTTAAAACAATACATGTAACAGTCAAGCCACTTAGTAAAGGATGGTTAAAAAGGAATCAATTGAAAATGCAGAGTAAGATGATGAGTAATGATTCATAGGTTAAGGACTACGTCGACACTGAGACGTTGATACTGGCCCCCTCAGGATGGTTGAATTTCCATGTACGGGTAGAGATAAAAGCTATAGGGAAAGGGAAAGAACTCGATGATTAAAAAAGGACAGGGTATGTAGTCCCACTGTTGAATATCTTAACTATTACCATAGAACCTTCGTCCAGCAACTGATGGAAACAGATGCAGAGAACTGCATCGGAGCATTGGACTGAGCTCCCAAAGTCCAGTTGAAGAGTGGGAGAAATGAGAATATGAACAAAGAGATCAAGACCATGATGGGGACACCCACTGAAACAGTTTACTTGAGCTAATGGGAGCTCACCAACACTAGCCAGAATGGGAAGGAACAAGCATAGGACCAAACTAGTCCCTCTGAATGTGGGTAACAGCTGCATGGCTGGGGCAGACAGAGGCAGTGGCACCAGCATTTTGGGGAACCTATTCTCTTTGAAGGGATACCTTGCTCAGCATAGACATAGTAGGGAGGGCCTTGGACCTTCCCCAAAGCAATGTGCCTTACCCTCTCTGAGGAGTGGATGGGGGTGGAGTTGGGGGTATGTGGAGCTAATAATGGAAGGAGGGGAGGAAGTGGGAACTTGGATTAGTACATATAATTTTTTTTAAAAAAGACAGTTTGTTTTCTTTTTATAAATAAATAAATAAAAGGACAGGGCAGTGGATCATACAGATTGTGTCGAGGCCCGACAGGAAGAGGGTTGCTGATACAATTTACATCATTGTTAGACACAGACGCAGTGAATGCATGCATTCGTTGAGGTCCGATTTGCAAGAAAACACGTGACACTCTCGTTTGACCTTTGGAGTTATAGAAGCAAGAGAATTTGAAACAGACCCAGTTACGTGTCTATCACAATGCTGGGGCAGACGTATCACTTCCTAGTGCCTCAGTTTCTCATGAGAAATGCATAAGTTGGGCAAGTCACTAGGTTAAGTAATATACCCAACAAATAGGTTGGCACAGTGCCCACTACACAGTAGTTAATCATGGCTTATTAAGTGTCTTCCTTTCTGTTTCTGGGCCGTGCGAATTTCTCATCAACACCATTTGCACCAGGGATCAGATTTTGGAAACTTTATCATCAGGATAATAGATTTCATAAACCATGGCTGCATTTTTCCAGCAAGTTATGCAGCTCCTGAAAAGGTCACCAGATCATCACCTCCATTGCATGTTTGCTGCTTATGCACCTGCTGCGTGGGAGCCCTCTCTAAGCATTAGGTGAATGAGCTATGAGTACCTCTGTGATACTGATTATGTAAGATCCCTGGAAAGTGAAAGAACGAGGGCAGGAGGTCCAGCCACAGAGCCAGCTGGCCAGTTCTGCTCCGCTGGGTGGAAGAACAACTGTGACTTCTACAGGCGGAGGCCAGGCTGAGACAGCGCCTGCTCAGAAGCACAGAAAGCAGTTTGTGAGGGGCAGGTGCGGCTGCTTCACACAGCAATGGGGGCCAAATGTTCTTTTTGCTCTTTCTTTTATCATACCTTCCTACTCAGGACAGATCCCCCTTGCAATAGAGTTGGGAAGTCTTTCTGAAGAGGTCACTAAGCGCTCTTCATTTGTTAGCCGTTTCTCAGTGTCACCACTGAGAAGCCAGTGGCTCCTCACACCTCCGACGTGTATGCCACCTTGATTAAGGCACAAAGTGTTAAAAAGCAAATTACTGTGAAACAATTTGCACTTAATGTTTCAGTCATATCTGTAAAAAATATGACTTAAATATAGTTTTATTAATAATACATATTTTAATTAAACGGCTGGAGGTGCATCTAGCAGGAAAAAAAAATTGAATCTTCCCTGGATTTCACATAGTGGTATGATTCATGGGCAGTAAATATGCAAAGCTTTATGCCCATAAGGCAATCAAACTCCAAAGCTGATAGGCATGATTTTGTCTAAAAGTGAAATCCAGTGAGGGTTAGAAATAATAGTAACCATAACAGACTGCAGAATAATCAGATGAATTGGCTCCAGCCAACAGCTTCCTCTCCATGCAACAGAAGCATCCTTCCAACCACAGCTGTATCTTCTTGAACATTCATTTTTACTTCTGGTATTCTCATTACACAGAAAAGCCTGCGTAGGCAAATGTGTTTGAAAAAACTTCATAAATATTGACAGTCATAACGAGCAAATGCTAGGGACCACCTTTGCGAATCCAGAAATGTTTTACTGCAAACTGCTCTTTCTGTGGCTGCTGACTCCCGCCAGCTCTCCTCCTCCATTCCTGGTATTGACAACTGGCTAGTGTGTCAGGGTACTGGAGCTGCTGCAGTCAGCCCCAAAGGTTCAGAACCTCAACAATGAAACCCATATTCTCATAGATTTGGAAGACAGAGGTCCGAGATCAGGGTAACAAGGAGCAGCTTTCTCCTGCAGCCGGTAGACTGCCACCTTCTCCATAATCGTGTGATCTGTGTACATCTGTTTCCCAGTTGCCTCTACACAGAAGGTTAGCAGTCCTGCTGGTTGTGGTTTCATTCTAATGACTGCTTTATCTTAATTATTCAAGGACAGAATCTCTAAATACAGGCACATTCTGAGATGTGAGGGGATATGATTTTAACAAGGAGCCTTTAGAATGGCCCAAATCTTTCTACAACACCTGGCAACTACTTTGAGCTTCAGAAATTTATATTACCTGACATGTGCCATGGTATTTTGCCAAGAAGAAACTGCTAAATGTATAAAACAAAACAGAGAGAACTTAAGATCCAATAATCTCTTTACTAGACTGTTTGATGCAATTTTACAGTGTTTACTATGTTAAAAACCTTTTTATTTAAACAGAAAAGGGGAGGTGATGCGAGATTCCCCTCTGTATTCTATGAATACCATTGGTTAATAAAAAAAACTGTCTTAGGCCTGTGCAAGGCAGAACTTAGGTAGGCAGGGAAAACTAAACTGAGTGCTGGGAGAAAGGAGGCGGAGTCAGTGAGAAGCCATGTAGCCCTGCCGGAGACAGACACCAGAACTTTACCTGTAAGCCACAGCCTTGTGGCGATACACAGATTAATGGAGATGGGTTAATTTAAGATATGAGTTAGCCAAAAATACACTTAAGCAATTGGCCAAATAGTACTGCAAATAATATGGTTTCTGTGTGATTATTTCGGGGCTAAGCAGCCAGGAACAAGCAAGTGGCCTTCCTACTACACCCTATCGTCACTCTTCAAATAAAGTTTGTGTCAAAGTAGTCATATGCTACCCTACTGATGCTGAACACCTCGCAGAACACTATAATTCTGGTTTTGTGATTCATATTTATTTCTTAGTCTAAGAATTTTATAGTTATCTCTTGTGTACCATTCTTACTAGTCTTTCTCTCATTTCTAAAGATTTAGAATCATTTCCCTTCAGCCTAGAAAACATATCCTTTAGCTTCTTTTATAGAGAAGGTAAGCTTGAGACAAATCTTCTTATTTTCTTTCACACACACGTATGAGTTTAACTTGAAATTAAAAGATTCATCTCAGAATCTGGGGGTTTTTGGATGAACAGTTCTTCACTTCCATTTTTAAAGGGGTTTTCTGTCCTCTCCCATCTTCCATAGATTCAGGTGAGAGGTTCATAATAAAGGGCATTATCCGCCTGTGTGCAAAGCAGTATTCTCTACGTGTGTTTCTTTCCACTCAGTCCTAGTCTTTGCCAACCCCATGATTTGGGTAGGTGCGATTTTCTGTGAGTGCATCCTGCTTCATTATGACTTGACTTTTGTGTATTTTGCTTTCATTTAATTGTGTTTCACTGCTATTTCCTTAAATGTTTCTGTCTCAATATCCCTTTGGGATTCTATTCTCTCATTGCATCAGCTGACTAGAACTTGAGTTTCTTGTTGCTTGTACCAGCCTGTTTTGTTCTCTGTTCCTTGCCCTTTCCTGTAGAGACTGGTTGCTTTTCCTGCTGTTTGTGTGTGTTTTGTATGTGCATAATTATGGACCACATGTTGGACCTGATGAATGCTGTATTCCATAAACCCTGAGAACCATTACAATTCTCTGAGAAATGTTTATCTCTCTATTTTAGCAATCAACCCATTTAGCTATAGATGGCAAATTCTATTGTCCTCTTCTGTTGAGCCGTGATTCACATCTCAGCTTTGGTCTTGCGGCTGTGTCCCACTGTCTGAGGTCTGAATCCCAGAGGAGTCTGTGAGACACCTAGGTGTTTTCACAAACTTAAGTGGAGAATCCCTTTTCCAAAATTCAGAGAATCTCTTCCTTTGGGATATCTTTTCTAAAATTCCCTTCAAGCTTTCTCCAAGACAGAGAGATGGGACTGTCATAGACTATAACAAACTCTGCCAAACAGTCCCACCCCTGAGACTCATCCCAGGACAAAGTTATGAGAGTCAGCAGGAAAGCAAAGAGCAGCTTCCACCTGCTCCTCTTAGGATCGCCCTCAATAACCTGCCTACTTTGCTTCATTTCAGTAACAAGTTTTTAAGGTGCTTTAGTCTTCATCATCAGCTAGTTTTATAAATTTTCTAATTTCTAGCTTCATTCCTTGAACAAAATGGTTTGGAGTGAAAGAGATTGTGTCTCAGTGAAATTAAGATTCCTTGACTAGTCTGGGATTCTCCTTTCAGCCCCACCACGAAGACAAACCGTGTGGACTCTTTCAGCAAAACTAATTTTCCTCAACCTGTGTCATTTAAGGACCCCAGAACTTAATCTGCAAACATATATGGGTATGCAGCAACATGACCTGATAGCTACCAGAAGAGTGTACCCATCCTCTAGCATGTAAGTCAAGGCCAGAAGTAGCTGACAGAAGAGTTTTCTTAATGGCCCAGATGTAATTTGTGTTATTAAAGGTTGAAATGTATTTCTTAAAACTAAAATACAAGTTCAAAAAAAATCTACCCACCAAGTAAATAAAGATCATGGTATACAAGCACCCCAAAATAACTCGCTATTCATGTCTTTAGGCCACATTCATGTCTTTAAACCAGCTTTCAAATTGGGGCATTCATTTTTATAAATCCATTTTCACTCTAAGGAAGTAATTATAGTTAATTTTTACAGGGTCACAAAATGAATATCAGCAGTGCCTGAAAGTGCACACATTAATTCATCCAGCCAACAGATGCTTCTGAGCACCTACATGTGCTGGGCTCAGTTCAATACATCAAAATTGTCTTAAAAGAGAACTGCAAACTAATAGGCTCTAAAACTTGTTACAATCTTTTGAACGATCAGTAATTCTCTTCCTCTTTTCCACAATCACTTCTACAATTTGCCTTTTGATTTATTACAATGTTTTTCTTATTTGATTAATGTGTTGTGTGCGAGGCAACAGTGCAATTATAAATATTCTCAAAGAGTAGAATGTTATTGATTTGATATAATCGTGGTATCTCTGTGCACAGGGGAAACGTCATTCAATGATGCCATGTGTGACAGCTACCAGTAATTAGAAACATAGTGATCATGCCTCAAAGATGGAGGCAACAGAGCTAAGTCATTACTTCTATCAAAACCTAAAGAAGGGCAGATGCTTTCCATCCCTTCCTGCTAGCAACCTTGCCCCCCTTTCCAGTTCCTGTCAAGTGATCTGGGCATGTTGTATCTCTTCCCAACAGACAATCACCCTAGGTCTTGAGATGAAACCTCTCTCTCCTCTCCAGGGACTAGACTCAGTTTTTAAGGTCTGCAAAGTATGTTCACTACTGAGAAAGGTCAGAAAGTCTGGGACACTAAACAAAACACCAAAATTTGACAATGTGTGGAAGAAGCTTCTAGCTGAGTTGGATAATATGATATCCATATCAACCTCCAATCTGTGTGTGTGTGGTGTGCATGTGTGTGTGGTGTGTGTGTATGTGTCTGTTTGTGTGTGGAGAGGGTGTGGTATGTGTGTGCGTGTGTGGTGTGTGTGTATGTGTGTGTGTGCGGTGTATGTGTGTGTATGTATGTGTGTGTGATATATGCATGTGTATGTGTGTATGGTATTGTTGCGGTGTGTGTATGCATATGTGGTGTGTGTTGTAAGGTGCCTCGGGTGCCCGCCGCCGTGTTGTGAGCTCGCTGGCTCGGAGCCAAAGCGCCATTTGCCGTTTCTCTCCTGACAACTTCTGCGCATGTGCGCACTTGTATAGGGCATCATATGAATTGACCAATCCGGTCATCACACGATTGCGCCACTTTGGCCTGAGCCTATCAGGCGATGATAACTCAGGGCTTTGTTTGGCACTGCTTATAAGCGAGCCGTCCCTGGGATCGGGGTCCTTCTGCCTTTCCTATCCTCCAGACTGTGTGTCCCAATAAAGTATGTTCTGAGAAGAATCCTGTTGTGGTAGTCTCTTCCACTGGTGGATGTGGCGTGCCACAGTGTGTGGTGTATGTGTGTGTGTATGTTATGTGTATGTGGTAGTGTGTGTGGTACGTGTGTGCGTATGTGGTGTGTGTGTGTTGTGTGTGCTGTCAAGCTATTTAGAAACAGTCACCTCATTCATTCAGCATGTTAGTTTCTGCACAAATGTTTTTAATGTGTTTTGCCAGGCACTGGAATATAGACAAACAAAGATTCCAAATTCTGGGTCATGCACTTCCTTAGTGATACTTTAGGTTATTTGAGGCTTTGTTCTTTCCCTAAAGCCTTCCCCTCTCTCTTATGTTTATTTACTGCCAATCCCCACTCCTGGACACCTGAATTCTACTGTTGTGGCAGACCATTTGTTTCCTTACCCACCATCCTCTGGTCATCCCTCTGCCCTCCTCCTGCTTCTGGAGGTAAAGACTGCTGCTGGATCCCAGGAAAGTGGCTTTTTGTCACATTCATCTAAAAAAAGAAAAAAGAAAAAAAAACCCTAAACCGAAGATTTAATCCCTACTCCCTCAAAGCCTAGAGCATAACAAAGGGCTGATCCCACAAAAATTTAAAGCACAGGAGTTACAAAACCACAAAGTTTAGATTTTCACATCTTGTAGATCAATGAAAGTAAGACATTCTCCATGTGGAAATTAATGCAAGTTTAATTCTATTTATATTATCAGTCTGTTTTTCTCAGAGAAGAAAAATAACATTTTAGATGGAAAGGCTCTAGCTGCCACCTTTCCTCCCTCTGTGACTTAAACAGAAGGTGCCAAACTGAACCTTTAAATGAAGTGCGAGCCTCCTCAGCCCACCTGACTCTGCTGACCAAGGCTCAGGCTCCAGGTCTGAGTCCTACACAGCCAGGACCTCTCCATTCACTGAACATCATAGCTGATGCTGTACCTTATATGACGTTTTACTCACATCTGTTCATCCCATTGTTAACTCCATGGGACCAGAATCTGCATGGTGTAGGAGGTCCTTCTATGTGTTGCTTTTGTTGGTTAATGAATAAAGAAACTGCCTTGGCTTGAGAGGTAAGAGGGGAGGACTGGACTGAATGCTGGGAGAAAGAGGGGCAAAGTCAGGGAACGCCATGGGCTTGCCTTTGCTGGTAGGCCACCATCTTATGGTGATATACAGCTTAATAGAAATGGGTTAAATAAAGGTGTAAGAGTGTAAGGTGTAAGGTGTAGAGCTAATGGGCCAAGCAGTGATTTAATTAATACAGTTTCTGTGTGATTATTTCAGTTCTGGGCAGCCAGGACAAACAAGCGGCCTTCTCCTACATCTACATCTGTTTTTTTTCCTTCCCCTCTTTCTTTTTTAACTTACCTTCCTCTTTTCCTTTCCTAAAGGTCACATCTCCAATTGTGGTACACTGTGGGAGCTGATTAATTTAGCTAACAGATTTCTGTATAGAAATTAATTATTTTACGCCCTTATCTCCATTCTGAGATCATGACGAGTACATTGGAAGGGGAGTCAATCACGGGTATTCTTTCCAAACAACAAACATGTCATAAAGCCCGGTAGAACATTGGGTACACTAGGTGTTCAATTATTGCTCAATGAATGGCTGGAATTGATCAACCCTTATGCCAGTAGTCTTCATATTACTTTAATTTTTCTTCTGGTAACTTAATTACTCCAATGTAGGGATGTTTGGAAATATTTTCCCCTTGTAGTTACTGTCAAGTTACTATGCGTTCACTCAAACCTGTCAGTTAAGTATCTCTAATTTCTAGTGAATTCTATCAGCCTTCATGCTTTTGAAATTAAAATGTATAACATCTTTAGAAAAAGCCATGCAAAAAAATACTATTTCTGAAAAAGAAATGTGCAGTTTAATTCAGGTTCACAGATGAAGAAACGTAACTGGCAGACGAGGGTGGTTCAGAAGACCATCTTCACCAGACACTTGCTCTCTCACACTCACAGAAGCTGTACTTGCCATGCATGGCACTGCCAAGGGGAAATGTGGGCATCACTCTCTCACTCAGAGCTGTGCTGTTGGATCTCTATCACACAGCAGCTTCCACGGAGGAGGATGGCACCTGCCTTGTTTAGCCCTACTCTTCCAGACTAGTCAACCCTCAACACTTAGCTCCTTGGCAAACACGTTTTGGATGCAGATATATGTTGATCAAGACTTGACCATAATGCAACCTAATTCTGCTTCCTAATAGCCCGTGAAAATACATGCAATGGGTTTTACCCCTGCTCTGGATGAAAGTGTGGTCAATCCTATCATTAACTGCTAATTAATCTTGAGTAATTCAAAATCCTGTGCTAATGACTTTAAGTTACCAAACAAAACACCTACTTGGCATTCTTGCAGAACTTCAAACTGAAATGCTAAAGTTGATCTGTGGTTGCAGTTCTGTAGCAAAGAGTGTGTTTAGCATGCAAGAGGCCCTGGGTTTGAACCCCAGATCAACCCAAAATAAAGCAATAAATACAGAGAAATAATTTCACTGCTGATAAAGTATGGAAGGAAATCAAAAGGGTGTTAAGTACAAAACTCAGGCAAAGTTTTTCTGTTAGAGGAAGGGAGAGACAGAAAGAGGCAGAGAGTTTCCAGGAAAAGGGGGGAATTTCAACAGACTGGTACTTAATAGGGTTGGTAAGTATGGGAATGCTCAAATTCTCCTCTACCTTAGAGTACATGTGTGAATATATTTACATTTTAATATTTATTAATGTCATAAACAAATACTGATATCACTTTAAAGACACAGTACACTTCTCAATGTTTTGAAGGCAAGCATAAAGGCCAAACAAGGAAATGGGATGACTGAACAATGTAGGTTGGTCAAACAAGGAAATGGGATGATTGAACAATGTAGGTTGGTCAAGTCAATGTCAGCGTGGTTCTCTACCTTTACCAGCACAGATTCTCAAGTAAGCACAGGGGAAGTGTTAAAGTGGAAGAACAGCAGTGGCCATCATTTGTCCAAAGTATGTACCAAGGACATTGAGCTCCATCCTGAGGCGGACGCCCCCCGGCCTGCGGGAAGAACGACCACCACAGGAGGATCCTTCGCGTATCACACTTTATTGGAGAGCTTCTTGGTTGAGGGGAGAGCTGAAGCGAGGGGCCCCGACCCACCCAATGCTGCAGCTTATATAGGGAATAGGGACACGGGTAGCCCTCTGATTGGCTGCCGATCTCTCGTGACCATCAAGCCATTCGGGATAGGCTGATGGTCTTATATGTGCAGTTAGTATCAAACCGCAATAGGGAGGAAGCCGGCGCCATCTTGTAATGGCGTCTATTAAAAGCAGCTCCCTGCAGTAAAAGCAGCTCCCTGCACCATCCCAGTCACACTAAAAATAAGCTATGTAGTCATCTAGGAAGAGTGGTACATACCTGTTATCCCAGCACAGGGTAGGTGGGGGCAGGTAGATCAAGACATGAAGATCATTTTCAACTATATACAGAAGGTGGGCCAGCCTGGGCTACATGAACATGTCTCAAAAACAAAACCCAATAACCAAGAAACTATGCAAATTCATCACCAGAATTCTCTGCGAACACACCTAATGGTGGGGAAAAAGCTTTCCTACTGTAAGTTAACAGTTGATTGCCCTCTGCCACACAACAGATGCAAAGCTAACCTTACTGAACCTGGTTCAAATATATCCACTTCACGCCATTTGATCTTGAACAAGCTTTCCTTTCTTCCTATGAATCTGTTTTCTTGGTTATGAAATGAGACAAGTGCATTTATTGCAGGCAGATATAGGAAGTTTAAGTGGCTCAAAGTATTTGGTAGAGGTGCCATAACACAGGCAAGTTATAAAGAGCCAATAGCACCATCATCTTTCTTAGTTACCGACCAGCCTGTAATGGCAGAAAGGAAGAGGGAAGTTGCTCTCTTCGATAACTTCCATGGACATGCAATAACCTGAAGACCTACTCTCGGCAGTCTCGTAGTTCTGTGAATTTAAAATACCCTCTAACCCGTGAATCTATACATGCAGAATTACTAACTGCTAGTTCAGACTCCATAAAAATCCCATTCTATTTATATGCCCATACCCTGAGTACCTGAACTAATAAAATTGCATTAATGGCTATTTACATAAATTCACAATTCTAAATTAGGCCTTTAATTTCTGTAATAAAAAGGAAGTGGCTCATGCAATTTCCCATTTTTATTTTCCTACATGGAATACGGTAGCTCGAACATAGTGTACGACTTCGTGAATATTTCCAGGGCTGCTAATATTTTATCTAATATTATATTTTGTGTTTTTTGATCTCTGACCCCCATTTATACTCCCAGAACCCTCATGAGCAATGTTCACTGTGATAACCCTTGGTGGAGGAAGCAGGACTAAAATTGAAGTTAAATCATCCAAGGCTTGAATCTCTCAAGGAGGCCTCTCAGGGTCAGTAGTGATTCTTTCCATGTATATTTCTCTACTTTAAGAATGTTTCTTAAATATTTGATTCATCAGGACTGAAATATAAGCCCTCTTTTCGAATAGATCACTGGCAAACACTACAGAGTGTGACGATGACCCTGAGTTCTTCTTGTCTTTTTTTTTATTTCACATTGTTCATTATATCAATATATATTCCTACATCCTCTGGGGAGCAACAAACCGAAGCAAGAAGAGCACAGGAAAAAATTATGAGACAATACAGCTTTTAAAAGATGGCAAACGTAATTTATTGCCAGAAGAAGAAATAGAAAAACATTATTTTTAAAATTAAATTGAATCGGTGCCTA
The DNA here is from genome assembly GCA_028555095.1 of Dicrostonyx torquatus. Classification (NCBI taxonomy): domain Eukaryota; kingdom Metazoa; phylum Chordata; class Mammalia; order Rodentia; family Cricetidae; genus Dicrostonyx; species Dicrostonyx torquatus. The sequence goes on from JAQHUG010000036.1 coordinate 8,760,347, forward strand.
ATATTTACAAAAGGTGATGAGTGTTTGGAAACCAAAAAAAATGGATATACTTTCCTCAAGGGAGGAAAAAGAATTATTAGAGGGAATTAGGATCAGGTGAGGACCAGATTATGAGGAAGCATAACGCACGAGGCGCGAACACGGGAGGGTTACGATATAAATTGTAAATGGGCAAGAAAGGATTCAAACATCAATGGAAGCAGTAGGGGAAGACATTAGTGAGAGGTGCTACTCACCTTAGCGCAGCAGCCACAAAACCACAGGGCAGAGAGAAACTGAAGGAAGAGAGACTGGATCACTACTAATAAAAGAGCTTTCTGATTCCAACTCAAACCAGATTACTGAGCAACTCAAAAACATGCATTTCCCACTCACTGACCAGAGGAATAGGGGCCTCTGTAACCGGTTCAGAGCCAGAGTCAGTGATCTCCACCCTTTCTCCCACTCCTCTGTAACCGATTCATAGCCAGAGTCAATGACCTTCATCCTTTCTCCCATTCCTCCTACATGGACATGAGCCACTTCCTTTCTGTGTCTGCATTGTTGTCCACAGTTCAAATCTGGAGTTCCTAGCTTTAAGGTCTTTGCTTCTCCTCTGTCTCCTGTGGGTGCAAAAAGAAGATTCTTAGGCTCAGGGGTCTCCAGGATTTGATCATTTCTTCTCTTAGCACCCGCCTACGCTTTCAGCTCTGTAGTAGCTGTTGGCTCTCCAGCTCTCAAATGTGCAAGGATTTCTCTCTTTTTTTTTTTCTGCTTTCCCCTCCTCCCTGGAATGTTCTTTCCTCCTTTGACCCCTGAGAGTCCTCTCACCCTTCACCCCCCAGAATGGTCTTGAAGACAGAGCTTTGGTTTTGCTCCTTTGTATGCCCTTAGTGCCATCCAGGGTGCCTGGCACACAGGTTAGTAAACCTAAAGCAAGTAAATGACCCCACAGAATTTTCCCTGATTCGGGAGATATCTTTGTTTGTTCATTGTCACCTCCATTCACTTGATTCTGCTTTTCCTCTTCTCTAGGAATGAGATGGACAGGCATTCAACATCCTATCACGGGCATTTCAGAGCTGAGATGATGCCAGTGCATGAGGAATTAAAAGGTTGTGAGGTGCAGGAGAGGAGGCGCAACCTTGAAGCTGGACTGGCTGGGACAACCTCTCATTTGCTTCTTTCTCTGTGTGTTTCTGAAGACACTGTCCCTGTTCTACCACTGACTGATGGCGGTCACTAAATGCCCTCGTTTGTGGCTGGTTTGTATCACGTCAGCTAGGGCAGTGTTACATTAGCCTCCCTACGGTTTTGGTATTGCAGTGGCCCTGGAGATCAGAGCCATAGGTAACTGGTAACATTAAAAGGTTAAGAATTTGTTCTTAATCAAACAGTAAGACAGTAATGGCACTGCAAATAGAACCACATTTTTTATATTCTCATTTCCTCTCATGAAAATGAGCATACTTTTCATTTGCTAATGAACTACGGGAAGGTCATAGCTGTAGTCTTATTGAAATAGACACCCATCAGGTACTGTGCTACAGAAGTGTTTATACGTGAAGTAATTATTCAATCAATCAACTGGCTATTAAGTTAGAGCCTACTCTGCACAGGGCATTTTACTAAAGTATGCAAGAGACATAAGGAAATGTAGGGCATCTCCCCTCAGCTCCAGATCCCAAGTCTATAAACACATTCTCTGAACAAAAGAAACAATCATTTCTCATAATCTAAAGCCTAAAAGATATTAAAGTGGAATTACCCATTAAAACATGAGTGTTTCCTACCAGGCGTGATCTATCTATACAGTCAATGAGTCGGTCTTACAAAAGAATTTATAGGGTAAAGTGAAATCATTAAAGATAGATCTGAGATTTTAACTCTTCAGCCTGTGCCCAAGAAACTAGCTCAGCTGGTAGAGTGACGCCCTGAGTTCAGTGCCCAGCACCACACAAATCAGGTGTGGGGATGCTCACCTAAAATAACACCACCTGGGAGGATACAAAAGAGTCAAAAGTTCCAGGTCATCCTCAGCTACATGGTGAGTTCAAGGCTACCCTGAGCTGCATGGGACTCTGTCTCAAAGGGAGGGAAAGAGAGAGAGAGAGCGCAGATTGACAGGAAGCAAACAGAAAGCAGGTCTCCAGCTCAGTCTTCCCCGTTCACTCTCACGTTCATTCCTTCATTCCCTGGAAATGTAAGGATGAAAGACAGAGAAGAACATGGACTGGGAATTCGGAGCCACAGCAGACAGGAAGAGGAGGAAAGGCTGTGCTGATTTCCGTGGCCTGCCGTTGTAAGTCCTCATGACTGTCACAGACTCACACATTCATGAAATCATAAGGAAAGGAGAAATAATATCAAATGAGAGAATGTAGAGTTAACCAAGGCAAGGCTGCAGAACAGACACACAGAGAGAAGTGATCGTGAGTAAGGGTTAGGGCTAGGAGGACTCAAACGGAAACCACAAACAGTTAAGGTACATGCAAGGCTAGGATATCTATATTCATGTTTTGACCAGTTTACACTACAATAGCAAAACACTATAGACTGGGTGGCTGATAAATGCCAAAAACTTCTTTCTCACAGCTCAAGAGGCTGGAAATCCAAGATCAAGTTGCTGACTGATGAGGTCGCATTTTCAGATCCATGATTGATGGATTCAGTGTCTCCACCTAGAAGAAAATAAGCATCTCTCAGGTCTCTTATAAATAAACCGTAACAATTTGTCCTAGTGAGATAGTCCCTTCCCCCAAAATCAACTCAAGATACCTCAATCGTCAGGATTAAAATTCTAGTACATGATGATCCTAGGGACAAAAACCTTCAAACCATGGTAGTTATTGATCAGCAATTGACTTTTATATGCCAGATACTATGCCTGGGTCTAGGAATACAAGAACAAAGCACTAATTAGGAACAGGGAATGGAGCAAGGGATTACACCACACAGTGGTGTTGGCATGTAGGGTGTGTGTTGTCCACATGAACACAAAAAAGAACACTGTGGAGCAGATGATATCTGAAGAGAACAAAGTGAGAGACCCTGGGTTGAAACCCTAATCTGATACACAGGATCTGTGGCTTTGGTAAGTTTATTTCAAATCTCTCAGCCTCCAGTGTTTCATGTGTGTAACAGGATGGGTTAGAATTCCCATGTCAGGGCTGTCACAATGATGCAATGTGTTGATGGAGCTGAAAACTTAGCTGAGCGCCAGCTACTAGGTAAATATTCAGTAACTGTTGCCATAATCATTTTTCTTATGATAGTGTTGCTTAAATTGCTTATCTGAAGCCAAAGGCTCATTAGATTATCCAAACAAGAAAAGTATTCCATTATATAAAGTTACAGAATCAAGGTAGACCTTGATGTATTTGTGGTATAGCTGGAGAACAAAGGGTTGAGAACAACAACAAAATTATTCCCAGCAAGTCTGGACCATTTGTTTGACATTTTCATACAGGCAGCTCATTACTAAAAGAGAGGGCTTTCATAGTTTTGAAACTAGAGGCATGCCCATGAAGATAAGAACATGGAGTTAGGAATGCTTTAGACCTTCAACATTCAGAATAAAGGAAGAGGGAAGAGGACCCCAGGAAACCTGTTTTCCGGTTGAAGTGGGAATTACAGCATTGCTCCTCGAGGTAAGTAACGGCAAAGGAAGCGCATCTAAGATTAATCAAATGCCATTACAAATCCATTCTGCACAACATAGATTTGCACAAAAGGAGAGAAGGAAGAGAAAGAAAGGGAAGTAGCGGGGAGAGGAGAGGAAGGTAGAAGGCACATAGTGGAAGAAAACGCAAATTTATATGGGAAATTAATGATCATACAATTGGCATTTCCATTCAAGATAAGCAAAGAGTTCTTTTGGTGTTAATGTTAATTTGGAAAAGAAAACAACTTACAGTCAGATTTATGACATATACCAAAAGAATTATATGTGAACTAAAATGCAAATATAAACAGCAAATGTAAAAGTAAAAGAAAACTTAAGAAGTTATTTGTATAATCTTGGAATGGTATGAAACTGCTTCACCAAGTCAGAAGCTCAGTTGCTATGGGGTGGGGGGTTTTGCTGACCTCAAATGCTGTTAGCAAACAGTATGTTGAGCAGAGCTAACACATATACTAGGAGAGAATATTTGCCACTTCTTTTTTTTAAAAAAAGAGGCTGTCTGCTTTTGTTATCTGAGATGCACAAACTATCCGGACAGCTCACCCTGCCTTTCAATAGCTCACCACATTCTGAGTTGAAGCACAACAAAATGAAAGCTCAGAGAGAGAAACTGGGATTCAACCTGAAGATTCGAAAAACAAAACAGCCAGCCACTGGCTCTTACCTTGACCTCAGTCTGAAAATGGAGGTCCTGCCTCCAGGAATCTCTGAAGGAGACTGTCTCTGAGAGCTGTCTCACCCCATCTTATATTCTTTTCTAAAGTTGGGATTAAAGGCATGCAACATTCTATTTCTATGGTGACTAGGGTGGCTACTGGGATAAAAGGCATGTCATTGTGGCTATTGTGTGTTGCCATAATCTGGTCTGTAAGGCTGACCAGTGGGACTGTTTTACTTTCAGATCTTCAGGCAGTCTGTATTTATTAAAATACATTTAAAATGCCACTATATTTCCCCTTTTTGCCTAAAAAAAGACTATAACTGATATAAGAAAACTATATACAATAATTACAAGGACTATATACAATATATAGGCAATAAATATATCAAAAATGTCTAGTTCACTTGCATTTGACAAATTCAGAGAAAATATTTTATATCTGCTGTGGGACAATGGTCTTGCTTTGTTTTTATAAAATGTTGATTGGCCAGTAGCCAGGCAGGAAGTATAGGCAGGGCAACAGGAACAGGAGAATTCTGGAAAAAGTAAAGGGTCAGTCTCCAGTTAAAACAGAGGAAGCAAGATGAGCATGCCTCACTGATAAATGGTACCAACCAATGTGGCTAACACAGACAAGAATAATTTAAGATGTAAGAAAGAGGTAATAAGAAGCCTGAGCTAGTAGGCCAACCAGTTTAAATTAATGTAAGTCTCTGTGTGTTTCTTTGGACTGAACAGCTACAGGACCAGAGGAGACAGAAACCTCTGTTAACACATATCTATCCTCTGTTGGTGAGCCTGAAGTCTTATACCTAATTTACTCTCTATCATAAATTGTTTTCTGTGTCTGGTAAACTATAACTATAGCTATCTAATATTCAACTCCCTGAGAGGCCCAAGAAGGAAATGATATTAACTGAGTAAGCAGGAAGTATAAGCAAGCAACTTCCAAAAAAATGTGAGTAATGACAGATATAGTTGGCTGCCTGGACAGTCACCCAAAGATCCTCTGCAACATCGGGGCATCCATCTTTGACCTACAGGCCTAGCATATTTGACAGACTTTTCTGTGAAGCAAGGTATTTTTTATCCTTCTTGTCAAATTAGGACAGCATAATCAGCAATCAAGACAGGGACGTTTTCTTGCCCAGTGGCTTACTTTTGCCACAAAGAAAGTAAATTCCATGTGGAGTTTCTTTGATGCCCATTATCTTCTCTGAAGTAGATTGGTGTTGCCAGGAGCAGGCAAGTCTCATTGTCATAAAAAAAAAGAATATAGGTTATTAATACATCTTAAATGCCATGTTCTATAGATCTCTGAAGTGTTTGAAGATGACATATCTATCTAAATTATGTCTTTGTTTGGCCTTGAAAACATACCTAATGTGACTACAAGTTATACTAGTGATTAATATACTAACCTATATTTTTTGTTATTCTAAATAGTTGATAGTAATAATTTTTAAGGACTAGAAATTTGCATTACATTGTTAAATGAGCTGTATTGGTACAATGTCTTGCCATCTGTAATGAGATCTTGTACCCTCTTCTGATGTGCAGGAATGGAAGGAATGTTCTATGCATAATAAATAAATAAATCTTTAAAAAAAGAGAAATGTATGTACAATATATTTTAACAAAATTAATCTCAAATTTGTATCAATATACAAAATTTGTATACAACACTCAAAAGTAAAACCAATGTAAAACATTTAAAACTAATAGCTGCTTTTAAAAAGTAGATTCGATAGTCTACCTTTTTATCCTATCATATGTATACCCCTTTTTACTTTTTTTTCCCAAAGGAGATCCCTGAGATTACAAAATTTACACCCCAACCCCCAACCCTATACCAATTATAATCACCCCCTAATTGATGTCCCTAACCCTGAGGACAAACTTTGTTGGGAGAGGGGACATCATCTTCTAGAATTACTCCCATCTGTCATGGGGGTGATATTCTTTTTATGGGATCCTGTATAACTAAAATGATGGTTAAGTTTCAAGATTACTGTCTGGTATAATTGCAAATGGTCTCTGAGTAGCTGATAGGGTTTTTCTGCAGTTCTTATTTGAAGTTCTTATTTAAAGTTCTGACTAGAACATTATAAGAAGTGCACCATTTCAGCTAACCAAGTTGGAACCATCTTGAGAAGCTGGTACCCAAACTAATCTTAAAGTAACACTATCAGCATCATAAAGTCAAATCAACCAGGTGGCATCATTGTTGTGGGGCCCCATCTTCTTCCTGAAAACTTCAAAGATTACTGCAGGAAAATTTATTGTTCATTGTGGAAAGCTTAAACATTATTCATATAGATATATATGAATATATATATATTGAATATATATTCAATGAAAGGTACAATAGAGACAAAAATATTTATGAAGAAAAGTAAAATCTTTCCTAAATTCTTTCTTCTTTCTGTTCCATACAACTGAGTCTCACCTAACTTCACACTGCAAAACTCAGAAAACTCATTCTCTTCATAACCCCTTCCCAAATTTCTTCCTCACTGTAACAATATTTTCCAGACTCCAGAGGACATGTTGATAAGCAGGATCGAGTCTATATCTATGAGATTTCTCTATCATAGACTTTCTGATATTTCTGGGTGATAAATAAGTTTGCTGACTCATTTAGAGTGGAAAACTGAGATCTCAGGCAATTCAGGAATGGACAATTTGGAGAGAGTTGCTGAGTCTTGCTAGCTGTGATTGAGCCAATATCGTGATGTTATAGCATCCAGACCCTGAGGGAGCAGAGCTGTATCCGGCACTGATGGACCATTCAGGAACACATAGCACAGTGTAGCGGAGCCGTGTGTATTCTTTTCTTCAGTGCCACTTTGTGTTCTGTGTATGTGTCCTCTGACATTTCTTTCTTCAGACCCCTCATCCATTGATTCTTCCAGTCCTCAACTTCTTTGATACATTCCTGACTTGGCAACCAGCCAGTCCCTATTGTTTCTACACATAGTACAGGAAGAATCTCTACAAACTGATGTTTAAAGAAAAAAGTCTGAGAGTCTGTTCAAAGAAAAAATGGACAAGGAATGCACATAGGCATATTGTTTTGTTTTGGTTTGGTTTGGTTTGGTTTTGGTTTTTCAAGACAGGGTTTCCCTGTGTTGCTTTGGTGCCTGTCCTGGAACTAGCACTTGTAGACCAGGCCGGCCTTGAACTCACAAAGATCCATCTGCCTCTGCCTCCCGAGTGCTGGGATTAAAGGCGTGCGCCACCACCGCCCAGCGGCATATTGTTAAAAGTAATTAAATTATAACCATATGAAAGGATGTATGTCTTCATATCATATTAAAGTTCTAATTTAAACAATGAATTAGACATACTCTTTTCTACTCATTGGCAAAAGTTAGAAAATTGAATTCATAACTGATCAAAGTGTTATGGAGAAAAATATCAGTAGAATATTTAGCCACAAATTGAACGCTTACTTCATACACACAGCGCCCAAGACTCAGGAACCATCAAGGAATGGGAGGACAGAAGGACTGTGGGACTCAGAGGAGGAAGTGTACCAAAGAGAACCATTGTCTTTTGAACATAAAATGACAGAGACACTCCTGGACACACAGCAGCTGTGACTGGCTACAGGATATCAATAACATGATAGCCTGGAGTCTGAAGGGGCTCATGAGCTTTCGCTCCTATCTGAAGAGATATTGACAGTTAATGGCTTCTGGGGCAAGTGTAATCAGTTTGTTTTTGGTTTTGGTTTTTTTTTTTTGTAGGTTGTGGCCCCTGGTGGGTCAACCACAACACACCCCAGTGTATGGTTCCACACTCATGACACCCATACCTGAGCATCACAAATTTGACTCAGTGGGTTATTGGGGGGCATAAGAAGGTAAGAGAAAGTGAGACGGGGGGAGGTGGGGTTCTCAAGTTAGGAGGAGGACTAGGAGTGAATATGATCAAAATGCATTGTAGGAAGTTCTCAAAGAATTACTAAAATATTAATATTGAAGAAAATATCATTAACATCTTGCATAGGCACCAGGAAAAAAAGCAGCTTTGTATGCTAGTTGTCAATGTTCCTGCAGCCTTAAAGCAATCTGAAAATTGCTATAAAGGCAGAATAGAGCTACCCCTGAACTAGGACCCAGCAACTCCATTCTTTAGCACAAAGGGTGTATGGGAAAAGGTGTTTGTTGCAGTATCGTTTCTACTCTCCAAAAAAAAACAACCAAATTGTCCATCCTCTAAAACTTTATTTTATTCATTATGCAATATTACTTTGCATGTGTGATCAAAACTTCATAATATTTACATCACAACCTCAGTAACGCTCTAAGCACTGGGAAAATCTTGAGTGGGAAGGAAGTCAAATGCGGAGGCGTTGAAAGCAAGAGCGACATTAATAGTTAACACGGGGTAGAAGAGGAAGAAAATGAGGGAAAACAACATCTGTTAAATGGAATTTGCCTTGTATGGTACAACCTGATGAGATAAGAATATTGAGTGTTGTATTAGGTACGGGTTGTGTTCCCAGGACCTGAGAGGAGCATGGCCTTTTGTTCCCAGTGCCTGGCTCCCGGCCACGGCTGCACAGTTAGCTTATACCCAAAATGATTACACACAATCTGTATTCATTTAAATACTGCCTGGCCCATTATCTCTAGCCTTTGCTTTGCTAACTCTTACATCTTGCTTTAACCCATATCTAGAAATCTGTGTGTCACCACGAGGTGGTGGCTTACCAGGGAAGATTCAAACCTACATCCATCTTGGGTAGGAGCATCATGGCGTCTCTCAGTGCCTTCTCTTTCACGGCCTTCCATTCTGTCTACTCCGCCCGCCTAAGGGCTGTGTCCTATCCTACAGGCCAAGACAGTTTTTTTATTAACAAATGAAAGCAACACAAAATACAGAAGAACCCTCCTATACCAATTGAGGAAACGAGAAAATGATGTAAACACACAATACACAGTCACTGAGCATTTTAAGCTCCTGTGTTTGTGGTTTCCCATATCGTGAAGCTTCATAAATAAAAGTTTGAAATAAAAACCAAGTTACAGAAAAATCTGGACCCCATTGTTTGCTTTTGTCTGAGGAAAATCACACAATCTTCCTTCCCTACGGTTACCTGAGGAAAACGGTTGATTGGCATGTGTAACGGGGACTTCCCAGCTTCTGCTTTCTGGTTGCATCGTTAGGTGTGCCACAGTTGATGTCGAAAATCATAGTTTACAAAATCAAAATGAGTTTCCAACTACTCAGTTCTCAGCTAACACTGTCAAGCGCATTCAAGGGAGAGTTTCAAAAAATATTGGGCATATATGTTAGAAAATTTTAAATATTATAAAATGTGAAATCAGATGTTTAAACTATGATCTTACATTACTTCTAAATACTTTAAATTTTGAGTTTTCAATTAAAACAGTTTAGACTCCCCCCCTTAATGAATAGATGTAGTCAATTAATGAGTGTTGAGAGGGGAAGAATCAATCTTCCCCACAGATGAGCCCCCTAATTAGTTACTCAATACCAAGCAGTCACCCTAAAACCTATGCCTACGAGCAACACTAAGTGGGCTCAGCAGGTTGTATTTCTGTGTTTGCTTGAGTGAATTTGAAAAGGAATGGAGGGAGGCGTGGGAGGAGTTGCAGGAAGAAGGGCAGGGAGGGAACTGATTAAATGTAGTACCCACATGTTAAATCTTTAGTTTGAGTTTGTATGGTACGAATTCGTCGTGCATGGTAGCAGGCTGCAGAACATGGTATAAAGCATATACACTGAGCGGCTTTCCTTGACACACTTGTCTCCCACTC
>JAQHUG010000036.1:8771103-8791050 GCA_028555095.1 Dicrostonyx torquatus
AGTGCTGAGATCACAGGCATGCATTCCCATGTCATGTCACATATATGTTTTAAATGAGCAGAGTGAGAGAGAAAGGAGAGGGAAGAGATGTGGGGGCAGGGTTGTGAAGTGGGGATTGCAGTTAGATGAGAGAGCCTCCTGTTAGCTTATGATAAGTTGCACACGTGGCCTCTTCTCACAGGGACAGACTTGAGCGCTTTCGTGTGTTCCCGTGGCACCGTGTGCACTCTGCTTCTGTGTGGGGCATTCTATAAAGAGGGCCCATACGTATCTTGCAGGGTTGATTTTATTGATTTTTTATCGCGCTCTACATTTTTCTCTCAGGAGATCTTGCCTTTTTCTACTTCCCATGTAGATTAGATCTATGTAAGTCTCTCTTAGTGTCCACATTGTTGTCTAAGTTCTCTGGGATTGTGGTTTGTGGGCTGGTTTTCTTTGCTTCATATCTTGCAGTTTTTATGCTATTATCCCTCTCTCTCCTTTACCAAGTACAGCACCTTTACAAAATGAAACAGTTTTGGGGGAATGGATAGGGTATTCAGGTTCTGGGGGCACATGGCAGCAACCAATAGTTTGTTGGCTTTTTATCACCTTAACTCCTAGGCTGTTGCTGTGGTCTGCATGTGAGTGCCCCTTAAATCTCATATGCTGAAGCCTCGTTGCCAAGACGGTGGTGGTGGTGACAGATGGGAAACTGAGACAGCATGGTCATATGGCTCCTCCCTTGTGGGTGGGATCGTTCTCCTTGAAAAGAAGAAAAGAGCCTCTGGGGAGCTCATATATAAGGGCACCTTAGAAACCACCACCAGCGTAGTGTCTTTCACCAGGCAATAGAGCTACCATGTGTGAACATGTATATCTCTGAATCTATATGTGTTTCCTGGACTTTTTCCTTGACTCTTTTTCTTGTATTTGTTTGTTTGTTTTGTCTAATTCTGGTTTGTTTTTATTTATTATTATTATTATATTCGATTCTGTATTCTAACGAGAAAGACAAAGAAAGGAAGGGTGTAGATTTGGGTGAATGGGGAAATGGAGACAATATGGGAAGAGTCAGACCCTAATCTGAATAATACATTGCATAAAACAAGAAATCAATTTTCAATTTAAAAATAAAAAAGAAGTTGGAAGCTTCCAGAAGCTGAAGGATTTTCATGACTTTGTTGTGCATTTAGAACAATGTTTTCCAAAAATGGTTCCAAATGGTTCTGCACTGAAATACAACCATTCCCTTACTGAAGAAATTTTATTGTTTGCACTGAAATGAGCTACCAATAAATAAAGTAAATTAAAATATATTTGCCTCTGAAAGACTATTAGCCTTGTGATTACTAATAAAGTAATGACAATAATAAGTAACTAAATGAGCTTTCATTCTAAAAAAGCAATATTTTAGGATGAAGATAGCAAATGGCTTGTAAGTCTCAGGAACAATGTTACTTGAGTCTGAGGTGCCCCTGAAGCTCATTTCTCATCACTGAAGAGAGATCACATGACTGCTGACTAAAGAGAGATCACATGACTGCTGACTAAAGAGAGTGTGAACAGGTGAGAGGATAGGGGTGGATCTGTAAGGAAACAAAACATCCCAGAACTAAGGGAAGGGGAGAGTCGGTTAAAGCCAGCCAATTATTTAAAAGTGGATCACACACTCTTCATCGCGTGGACTTGTGTGCCAGTGGCTCTCAGTAGCGCTCACGTCACATTCCTTGCCCAAACTGGTTTAAAAACAGACATGTATGTCACAAAACTTCCATGTCGCATTGCCTTTACCTCATCTAATAAAGACTGAGCTCCATTGCAGATCGTCCACCACTGTAATTAAACACAAAGCTTAAAGAACGTGATAAAACTGCTCACAAGAGGAAGCAGAGCACAACTAATTGAGGACCATCCCTTACACACCAGACACAGTAAAGGAAGTCTGGGAAACGGCAGACAAGAGGGATGCTGATTCTCTACATCCCAAAGTAGGACTCACGACCTTAATGTCTTTCATCCCCTCAAAGTGTATGATGCTTAAAGTCAGAGTGAGCTGCTACCACAGCTGTTGCCTTCCAACGCTTTGGTAAGGTTTTATAGGTGCCACGCATTTATCTTGAAACGAGGCCATGCCTATAGCATTGCAGAAAGCATCACTGTGTTCCTGTGTCACACACACACACACACACACACACACACACACACACACAGAAACAACCCTCAATTTTTCCTTTTTTAGATTTTGGTAACATAGCGTCACTAAATTAAAGCAGGCGACAGCTGTCCTCTGTCTCCGGTCACCCCTCTTCTGTGCAAAGACAGGTCATGTGACATTCCCACCCGTTTATGTTTTCCCTAATGAAAGGATGCCTCTTTGTGCTGCAATAGATAGTTTAGACTTTTTAATATTGTTAGTGTTGAGAGATAAACACTTTGGTACATATTGGAGAGTAATAAATTGTGTTGAACATTGATAAACTAACGCAATTACCAGCAAGGTCAGAGAGTCAGCTAATTTAGAAATATCAGTCCTAGGATTTTGAGTTGTCCCCTGGAGAACTGCAGCCACTTTATTACAGCAGGAGGGTGAGGAGAAAATGGTACATTAGGATTGATCTTTTGATCTAATTGTGGGACTCTGCCATTCCTTGTTTGACCAAAAATGCTTACCAAGCAAGAGGAAGCATAGCACAACTAATTGAGGACCATCCCTTACACACCAGACACAGTAAAGGAATTCTGGGAAATGGCAGACAAACTGCACTGGAGGTTATTGGGAAGAGGTTGCTGCCATTTCGATGCACTGCTTGTATTTCTTTCGCAATGTGTCTTGGACATCATAGTCATAAATAAAATTTAACATCTTCCGTCCATTTAAGGAGAATTTTTCATTCTCCTGTTCGTGGTCTGAGCTGGTGAAATTCTGAGAAAATCTAAATGAAGTAATCAGTGCCCCCTTTTTGACACAGACATAAAGTCGCCTTGGGACTGCCTAAACACTTGGTAGATTTTCAGACCCTGGAGACATCTCCTTGGCCTCACATATTCAACACTGATTTCTTCACTTATCAGTGATACAAGGACTGTGCACAGCTTATATCCAAACCTGCTTACTTAGACTATTCAACTTCACCCCAGAAGTCTCAAGCTAATTATCTGCTCACATTATTATTGTTCTAATACAATTTAGCTTATCTCTCTCCCAATGTCCATCAGGTCTTGGTTTCTAGGACGAGGCTAATTTGAATGATTGTGTTAAAGTCAAACTGGGTAACATCCTGAACCCAGGGCTGAAACAAAGTTCAATGGAAATGAGATTCATGTCTGGCTGCCGGGCACATCCCAGGCAACCATCAAACTGCGTTACTTGGGAAAGGCATTTCAAACGTAGCCTCTTTATAAATAGATAATCCCATTTGACAAGGAGTTTCGCAGGAAGTACCACAGCAGACAACAACGGAAGCACATTTGCGCAGCACCTCGGGAAGGCGTGAGACTGACAGTTGACAGAACATCCAAACCTCAGACTCTAATCACAGATGGTAACAAAAGGTCTTAAAATTTGCCTCCAAAGACCAGCCTGCCCGCAAATATGTAAATCACATGTAAGTAGTAAGCCTAGAATAAAGTTGGACTCTCTGAAAACGTTCCCCTCAGGTATTGTATCTCCAAAAGCAAAAACACATCCAGAGATGGGTTTTTCTTCGGTAGCCTAAAAGATAACCAATCAGGAAGTAGAAGTAAAAAAAAAAAAATGTGATATTGTTCGCTGTGGTTCTGATTCTGAAGTCAATTCTTCCATAGGCGATGGAACTGGCAGAAAAGGAAGAAGCCCTCTTAAGGAACTGAGAGGAGGGGAAGCATTAAGTGATTTCAGACAACACTTCAGGGTCTTTGCCAAGAATCTTCTCAGTGCTACACTCTCCAGCCTCATAACAACCATCCTCCAGAATGTGTGCATGTGTGCACGCACACACACACGCGCGCACACACACACACACACACACACACACACACAGCTGCCTTAACTGTCCCTCTACGCCCTCGCTTGCTATTAACCATGGTGCAGAGTACTTAACGCTCGCGGAAGAATGCTGATATTTTAGGAACAGGGTCTTGAACACTCATCACTCTGTACGGACGGGGAGTGCAGACTGACCTAATGCATGTAGCTAATAACTGGTACCAAATAGATGCAGAGGCCCAGCTGTCCTTCCTTTGTCTACAGATTTAATTCTTAGGATGGGACTGGGCTAATCCCTTTGTGATGCAATCAGCTCCAGGGGTTTAGCCACTTACACTGCATTATTGAAAGGATGATGAACTGGTGATGGGGCTGTTAACAGTAAGATTGTATTAAGCAGAATATGAGGCCAAACTGTGGCTGGAGAAGGTTTGGAGGGTTTTGTTTTGCTTTGTTTTGTTTTTTTTAAAAAAATAAAAAACAGCTGAGACCACTTGAAAATAAATCTAAATTACCCTTTCAGGGAAAGGAATCCGTATTTAGCATAAAGAAATGCTTGACAATGGAAAACAATCAGAATATATATTTATATAACACATTGCATATCATTAAAATAAAGATATATTATTTTGATATTCACACAAACCAAATGATTTGTCACAAGTGATCTCACAGTTTAAAAATTCTAATCCCTATGGCTTCACAAATTTGAGGCAAATTTCACTTTCAATCTTGTTTTGATTTTAAGATGTGTGTCTACCCCTTATCAAACATCTCACTGGCAAAGACCTACATATCTGGTTTTCAAGGGCAGTGTGGTGTGTTCTTTGGATTAGTTTAGGAATCTACGCCCTCTGACTTCAAGATTGAGCACTTAACATTTATAAAAACAATCTCTGACCACCAGAGAAATCAATATTTTCCTGGTTTCAAAACATAGTTCACTCAAATAAATTGGTTTTAAAATACATCACGTAGAATATTGTGTTCATCAGAAATGATTTTGAATTAGTTTCCCAAGAACTGATGCCTAACGGGATGACTGTCCCTGTGTTCGTCCGTTCAGAGAGGCTACCAGGCTAATTGCTCAGAATGACTAGCCCAGAGGAATCATCCATCTCTTCTAAGAATATGTGAAGTTTAAGAATTTGTTACAGGTTTAGTGAGGGGGAAGGAAAAGACAAACAGGGCCATCTGGCTACAGAACCTCTCCATAGGGACCTAGCCAACACTGCCAGTGAGTGAGATCCCCAGTGACTTCACCTGGCTACCTAAGGCTCCAATTCCCATCCTTCCAGTTGTTGCGCTGGGATCTTTCTATTCAGCACCACCCAAAGCACATCTGCAGATAAAATAATCTCTTTCTTCAACCAAAACCTGACTACCACATTCTTTGATGGAACTGAAAAAGGTTATCACGTTATTGTTCATAATCTATAGAGAGCTTCTAAACCCAGGCTTTCCTGATCTTAGCTCTCATACTTCTAGCAATTATCTGAGAGTAAATCGAAGTGTCAATTTTGTTTCATTTGCGTCTTGAGTGTTGAATCTTTCAGGAGATTCTTTTTTTTTCTTCAAATACATTTTATAGCAGTTCTAAGTTCTCTGCAAATGAAACTCTAAGTACAGCTTCCCATATACGATATGCCTATACAACCCAAATACAAAAAATGTCTAGCATCAGGGGAGTACACTTCCTTCCTCCAATGAGTCTCCAATGACATATCATCAACACTCATAGGTACCCGCCATCGCCAGGCTTCCCTTTCAGCTGGTTTACTCTGTAGGTTTGACAGATGTATACTGGCAGGTATCCATCAGTACTAGCTTCACCATCCAAAACCCCACTGTGATCTGTATCCATATCTCTGTGCACGCTCACCTTAGGTAACCAAGGACTTCTTTCCCGTCTCCATACTTTATCTTTTTCGGAATAAGCAGAATCAATAATACACAGCTTTACAGACTGGCTCCTTCTGTGTAGGCGTACATATCTGAGGGCCCCTCTTTTCTTTTTGTGGCTTTCATTTTGTTTCCTTTCCATCTTTTAAAACATTGGATAATATTCCATTTTCTGATTTGACCGAGGTTTATTTGTCTGTTCACGTTCTGAAGGACGAGTTTGGCAAGTGTACACAAAACTACTATCAATGTCTGTGTGCAAGTTTTAACATGAGAATAACTTCCTAGTTGACTTGGGTAGATACCAAAGTGTGCAGCTGAAGAATTCTATGGTCTGAATATGTTTAATGTTATAAGAAAAAAACTGTCAGCTGCCTTCCAGACAGGGCCTCTCACCTCATGTTTCTACAAGCACAGAATCTGTTCCTGTTACTCTGTGTCCTCCATTGGAGGTTCCTTTGTTGGTTCTGTCCGTGCCGATAATGTGTGTGTGGCACGCTGCACATTTTCTTGCTTTAAATGGCAGTGTGTTACCTTGAGTAATTTTTTACTCGCTCACTTGCTGTGTTTGTTGTCCTTAATCAGTGCCTGTCTATGTCTGTTGCTCCTATTTTGAGTCACTCAGAGGGGGTAAGGCCTCCCTTGGGGAGTCAACAAAATCTGCCATACCAAGTTGAGATAAGACTGAGACCCTACCCCCTGTATCAAGACTAAACAAAGTATCCTACCATAGGGAATGGGCTCCAAAAAGTCAGTTCATGCACCCAGGATAAGTCCTGGTCCCACTGCCAGGGCCCACCCGAGAGATCAAATCACATAACTGCTATCCACACTCAGAAGGCCTAGTTAGTGCCATGCAGATTCCCCAGTTGTCAGTGCATAGGTCCTGAGCTCCCACTAGCTCGGGTCAGCTGTCTCTGTGGTTTTCCCGATCATAATCTTGATCCCCCCTTGCTCATATGATCCTTCCTCCCTCTCTTCAACAACTCCAGGAGCTCAGCCCAGTGCTTGGCTCTGTGGATCTCTGCGTCTGCTTCCATCAGTTACTGTTAAGGTTCTATGATGACAATTAGGGTAGTCGCTAATCTGATTATAGGGAAACGCCTTTTCAGACACCCTCTCATTATGTCTAGGACTCTCAATTGGGGTCGTTTTGGGGGATTCCTGGGAATTTCCCTAGCACAAGGTTTCTCCCTAACCACATAATGACTCCCTCTATCAAGATATCTCTTTCATTGCTCTCCCTCTCCGTCCCGCCCCCAACTTGATCCTTCAGTTTTCTCATGCCCCATCCTCTCCCTTCTATCCTCCCCCAGTTTACCAAGGAGATCTTAACTATTTCTCTTTCCTGTGGCCCTCTTAGGGTCCTCCTTGTTGCGTAACTTCTCTGGGGTTGTGGATTGTAGCCTGGTTATCCTTTGTTTATGTCTAATACCCACTTATGAGTGACTACATACCATGTTTGTCATAGCCAGAACCTAGAAACAACCTATATGTCCCTCAACCAAAGAATGGATAAAAAAATATATATGATACATTTACACAGTGGAGTATTACTCAGAGGTAAAAAAGCAATGGCATCTTGAAATTTGCAGGCAAATGGATGGAACTAAAAAAAAAAAAAAAAAAAAAATCTTGAGTAAGGAAATCCAGACCCAGAAATACAAACACAGTCTGTACTCAGCCCTGGAATTACAGTTGCACATGAACCACTAGGGATCCAAACGTAGGTATTCACGCTTAGTACGAAAGCACCTGATCCACTGAACCACCTCCCAACCTCAATGTTGGCCCAGTAATAACAATAAATGTGTTAACCTAATGCAAGATACTAATACTGTGGAAAACTGAGGTGGGGGAGTCTTTTGTACTATCATTATGATTTTTTCATGAACCTAAATGCCTCTAAAAGAGTCTTTTCTAATGCAAATAAAGTAAAATTTTATTAAGATCACAATTTATATATCAGATTTATCACTAACAGAACATCAGTGCATTTTCTGCGTTGAAAACAAAACATGAAGGCTAGTGATGTATTTCAGGGGTGGAGTACCCGCCTAGCATGAATGAGGCTCCAAATTCAACCTTCAGTCTTGCAAGAACAAACAAACAGAGCAAAGACAAGATCCACACCCATCGGAATATCAAAGGAAAACAAAATTAACACCTTGCTTTTCTCTAAGAAGCTTTTGTTATTTTTTTAAAGTGATGCTCAATTTTGAGACTACAAAATAGCAAAATGTTCTCCCATTTGTAAATAACGTCTTGCCAAGGGATGTGTCTTTGCATCCGATAAATGAATGCAAAACTCTAGCATTCATTTGTGATGTGACAATTAGATATGTAATTATTTGGCAGGATCCATTTTCATGTCTGTAAGCAAAAAATTAAATATGCAATATAATTCCAGGGCGAAGAGTTTTCAACATCGCTTATGAGTAGCCCTTCCTTCTCCACCATCCTTATAATTACGACAGATCATCAAAATTGAAGCTTGGCAAGCCGAAGATGGCAGCAGAGGAAATAAGAGCCCCGGGCTGACTCTGCAATATCTGGCAGAAGGATTCAGAGGGAGAAAGAAGGAAGCAGTGGTCCCCCAGATGTCAGACTCGGGAAGAGCGCTGTACTCACTCAGGTGACCCAAAGTATGGAGTGTCCTATAGCTTCGGTCAACTTATTCCAAAAAAATCAAAGCTCACCACCACAGACCTCAGAAAAGAACTCTGCATCCTGCTTACATCTGTCTTTTTGGCTTCTCTTTGCTTCGCACGGCTTTTTATCACCACCTGGGGGGCAAGCCAAACAGGCAAGGGCGCCTTTTCCCTCCACTAAGTCATTCATAAATTATGTGTTTTCTGAGTCAAGAAGACGCTTATGATTTCAAATGATTGCTTGGCTTTTTCCCCAATAAAATTCAGTCATTTATTATATATTTCTTCTTCATCTCAAATACGATTTTAAAATATAAACTGATTTTTGTAATCCACGAACATCATCTTTTTGTTTTATCTTCCTGTCTCTTCTTATATGTCAACCTGTCAGAAAACTTCTGTAGTTACTTTGAGCATATTTCAACTTTAAAAGAAAAAAAAAGAAGGTTGCAGATCTAAGCGCACAGCACTTAGTTCTTTAATTAGTAGGCAAGGCATTTGCCAAGTACGCACTAATGTACCTTTAGATTGCGTGTCGTCCACCATCAGAGCACACCAAACTTTTCATGCTAAAATGATTTTTAAAACAATTTCATTTCAAATGATCCCAAAAATTTGTTTAGAAACTTAAAATTTTCCAGTTGTTTAATTGCTGTGTACTGTTTATAGTTGGTATTCATTACGAATAAGTACAAATCAGAATGAATCAAAATGAATACATTGAATATATGTGTCTATTATTTCTCCATTAATCTATTTGCCCACTGGTATACATTTGGGCTGCTTCCATTTCTGGGGCATTAGGAGTAATGCTGACGGGAACAGAGGTTAGTATCTCTCTGGCATACCACCTTCTATTCCTCTGGATGGATACTGAGAAGTGGGACTGTTAGGTCATACAGTCACCCTTTTAGAATTTTATTTTGTTTTCTTGTTTGTTTTAAGACAGGTTATGGGGGTACCGCTTCCACTCCCCCAAGGCTGGAATTTCCAGCATGCACCAACATGCTCAGCTTCCGGTTTAATTTTTTCAGGAACAACTATACTATTTCCAAAATATCTGTAGTAATTTATATACCAGCTGAAAGTGTTCCCTTTCCTACATCCTCACCAATATTTATTTATCTTGTCAGTAATTATAGCTACTGGAGCAGTGTGATGGTTCATTATGGCTTTAATTGAATTTGCATTCTTCTGAAGATTAATAGACATTGTGCGCTCCCATTTGTCTGTCAATGTTCTCTCTCTCCCTCTCTTCTGTCTCTTGTTTTCTTGAGACATGGTTTCACATAACATACGCTAGCCTGAACTTGCCACACAGCCAAGGTCCCTTGTTTTTGTTCTTGAGTTTGGGCACTGGCTCCCCGTCAGATGTACCAATTGCAAATTTGCTTGTCCGTGGGCTGTCTCACTCTGTCTCCTTGGATGTGAAAACCTTTGGTTTATGGTGACCCTCATCCATCTGTCTCTGCTTCTGCTGCTTCTGGGGTCACACAAACTAATGATCAAATGAATAATAATAAAATATGGCCCAGACTAATACCATAAAGCTTTCTCCCAAGGGTTTGTTTGTTTGTTCATTTGTTCTAGCATTTTCATAGATTAGTGTCTTTTATCTAAGTTGCTAATTCATTTTGAAATGATTTCATATGTATTATCAGAAAATGGTTCAATTCTAATCTTCTGCATGGGGCTAGTCAGTTTTCGGCGTCATTTATAACAGCAACAATACAAAATCAACCTAGGTATCTGTCAATAGCAGAATATGTTTTTAAAAAACCATAGGGAATTTACATAAACAATGGAGGAGAAATAAAGTGTGTAATTTGGGAGATGGCATTATAAAAAGTGAAATACGCCAGTTACAGAAAGAAGCACTTCCTAGCGCCATATGTGGGATCCTCAGAGGTTGTTCTGATAGAAACAGCAAGGAGATACTTCCCAGAGACTGCTCAGGAAGGGGAGGACCATGGAGGAGGGAAGATGCTGACATCAGGATGCAAAGTTCCAGTTACACTGGAAGAACAAGTTTTAGCACTCTCTGCCACTGCGTGCATGGTGGCTACAGGTCACAGTATATTGTGGGCTCACTAAGCATTTCAAAGCTGCTGGAAGGATGGGGCTTTATCCTCCTAACCACAGAAAGGTAAACCACAGAGGCAATAAACACCCTAGCCTAAATGACTCTGTCTAGGACACATGAACAGATCAAAACATAAGAGTTTATAACATATGTACAGATAGCAGTTGTCCATTAAAAATTAAGACATGGAAACGAGAGAGATTGGGGAATCCAGCAGTGTTGATGCAACTTCTAAATCTATGACAATGAAACTATTATAAAATACAAAAAGTACTCAGAAAAGAAACACTTAGCATCAAATACATCTAGGAAACCTACGGCATTTTAGGTCCTTAACTGAGACACCCATCGGGAGATGTCAAGGCATCTCCTAATGTACGTGAGCAAAGTCTGTTCCTCGGACATCATGTTTCAATCGCAGTTTCAGAAGCTCACAGTCAGCAACTCTCTCTAAGGCCTCAAATCAGCTAAGATGGAAGCAGCTTTGTTTTCACATAGTTAGGTTGCAGTTAAAGGCTTTTGATGGTGCTGTACTCAATATGTGTCAATATTTATCAATAGACTCCAAAGCAAACAAGAGGTCAAATGAAGGACCGTGAACGTATTTATTACCACTGCAACCAAGCCTCTTGTTTTCAGCCCTTCCATCAAGTGTGCTCTTGAAAGCGTTACATGAGAGTGCAAGACATTCTATTTGGAATGGGCATTGCTATGTCTTATTTTTAACAGTGTTTAAAATTTCAGTAGAAATTTGAAAAATCATTAACTAAGACACACAGCTTTTTTTTTTTTTTACTCACCCCATGATGACAAAAGCAAACTTGAGCACTCAGAAAAAGATGAGACAGTCACAGTCCACAGGCACAGTAACAGGCCCTCTCAGCCACAGGCACAGTGACAGGCCCAGCCTCCATTATGCCTACTTACAGGCCATGTTGTTTTGTAGATATAGATCACATTTCAATACAAACATACCTGGTTTAAAAAAAAATGAAAAAAAATCTAACTCAGCATTTGAGGCCAAGATGATGCATTTTAAGCTCATTTTAAAATTCCACTTTCTTGATCCCCAACAGAGACACTGAAATGGGCAGCCTGACTGCCTCGAGATGACTGTGACAGTGAGATGTCCCCCTTAAGGAAGTGTCAGGGACTGATAACATGGATCAACAGGTCAAGGTGCTCTCTGCAAAGTCTAAAGACCTGAGTTCAATACTCAGTACCCACCCATATGGTGGCAGAAGAGAACTGACTCCTACAAGTTGTCCTCTGGCCTCCTCATGAATGTCATGATGGGCCCGTGCATACACACATGATCACACACAAAAAAAATAAAGAAAGAGCCTGGCGGTGGTGGCGCTCGCCTTTAATCTCAGCACTCGGGATGCAGAGGCAGGCAGATCTCTGTGAGTTCGAGACCAGACTGGTCTAAAAGAGCTAGTTCCAGGACAGGCTCCAAAGCTACAAAGAAACCCTGTCTCGAAAAACCAAAAAAAAAAAAAAGAAAGAAAGAAAGAAAGAAAGAAAGAAAGAAAGAAAGACAGCCATATCAACAACCCAGGAAAGTGCTTGCTCATAAAGAAACAAATGATCAAAAAAGAAAGAAAGGAAGGAAAGAAGGAAGGAAGGAAGGAAGGAAGGAAGGAAGGAAGGAAGGAAGGAAGGAAGGAAGGAAAGAAGGAAAAGGAAGGGAAAGGAAAGGAAAAGAAGAAAATAGCAGGAGAAAACAGAATAACGATGTATTGGATACTTTAAAAGAGTTCAATTGAAAAGTTTTCATTACAAGTAAGTAATTAAGTTGCATGGTTCAATCATAATGTTGTTTACCACAAATATCTATTTGATGAGTTGAGGCCAGAGACGGGTCTTATATAGTTCAGGCAGTCCCAGAACTCTCCATGTAGTTGAGGATGGTTTTGAACCTCTGATGGCCCTGCCTCCCTCTCCCATGCTGGGACTACACGTGTGCACCACCATACCTGGTTTATGCAGTATTAAGGCTTCCTGACCGTTAAGCAAGCACTTTGCTGGCAGAACTACAGTCTCAACCCTAAAGGGGGAGGGGAACATTTTTAAAAATTAAGCTGGAAAAACAAAACTTCAAATCTAATTCCCTTGGTTCAAGAGTACATTATGGTTAAGCTGCTTATTTCAGTCAAGCTCTGAGCACACCCTTCACCAGTACTTCGCACTCCTGGGTTCTCTGTTCGCCTCAGAGCTCCAGTGGGTAAGTGTGAGCACCAAGCATCTAAAAATGTTTACATGATCTGACAGAACACTTTTATATATTAGAACTGATAACAATAGGCCTGGGCTTATGGTTTGTCTTTTTAAACTTTTATTTTTTATTAATTCATTGTTACTATAGTTTGCAAAAATATCAATATATATACAGCTTAGCATTTTCAAAAAATATTTTGAATGGGCACTTCACCACAGAAGCCTACCACTGTCTTCTCTATTTTTCAGTGAAGAAATCAAACTTGGAGTGGCAAAATAATTCCGCAGCTGTCAAGAGTCTGCATTAAAACCCAAATTCCTGTCTTCAGAGTCTGTTGCACACCTAACATCCTTTCTCCATCTCCAGTAACACTGTTGTCATGGATACTGAGTCCTGCATTTCATTCCACGGCATGTTTTGTCTTGTAGGGCCATCAAGAAACTATGATTTATACCTAAATATCATTTTCCTTTATATATAAATTACGGACTTGTTGTCCATGGTTACTTTTCTACACTTTCCTTATTCTCCTGTATATCCTCAATCTCGTACACAATATTAGGTAAAGTTCGCTTGTGTTTCTATTACACATAAATTTAAAGCCTAAGGTTGCCTGACTTCACTATTGTGCAGAGACTTTGCATATGGTTGTATATAAGATAAGAAGGTTTAGTTCTTTTTTAGCTTTTTATTTTGAAGTAACTTTAAATTCATTATAATTGAGCACTCAAAAAATATTTACAAGAAAATAATTATGTACTGGCCACCAAAAGCTTTCAACCCTTTGAGGTAGAGTATCTTATATGCAATGTTCTCTAATGATCATGCCATAAAATCAGAAATAAATAGACAGAATCCAAGTCTTCTCGTATAGTTAAAATTCCACTTACATGGTCGTAGGAGCACTGTTTAAAAGGTGATGTGTAGGTATAAATGCATCTGATGAGCCAGATAAAGACTGAAAACTACGTGCTTGTTGTTCACATGAAAAATGCTAAGAAGGAACAGAAGAAACTCACTGTGTGCTAAGCAACATCACTGTGGACAAAGATAACGCAATACAGGAGAAAGGAGAGGGATGGGAAAAGGGAGAGAAAACTGGGAGGGCTTCTGTAGTATAGAAGATAGGTGCCGTTTCTTACAAGATACAGTGAGTTATTTTCAAGGGGGAGAGGAGACAGTGGTCAAAAGAACCATTGTGGCAATACATATTTTTAAGTTTTATTTTTAATTGTGTGTGTGTGTATGTGTGTGTGTGTGTGTGTGTGTGTGTGTGTGTGAGAGAGAGAGAGAGAGAGAGAGAGAGAGAGAGAGAGAGAGAGAGAGAGAGCGAGCGAGCATGTGGGCATGTGCAAGTGAGTGCAGGTGCCCATGGTGGCCAGGGACATTGGATCCCCTGATGTCAATTACCAATGGTTGTAAGCCGCCCTATGTGGTAGCTGGGACCAAGGTTGGGGCCTTCAGATACAAACTTAAGTCCTCTACAAGGACACTAATTATGCGTAACGACTGAGCCATTTCTTCAAACCCAATCAATCTACATAAGAGAGGCTTTATCTTTTTCGTACATACTATTTGGCGTATAGTCATTGTACATGGGCCTGGCTTTCATAAAACCGTTTTTATAGAAACATATAATGTACTTTGAAGATATTTCTTACCCCCTCCTTCCCTTCTTGGCTGTTTCTAAACCTGTTATTTCCTTTTATCTCCCTGGCTGTCTCCCTTCTACTTCCATGCTGTGGATACCCTACACAGTCTTGTGGATCTATAGAAAATCTAGAGTCCACAAATAAGAGAAGACATGTGCTATCTAGGCAAGACTGACACGGTTCCCTTAATGTGACTATCTCCAGTTGAACACACTTTCCTGTAAACATTGTCACTTCATTCTTCTTCATGGCTGAAAATTATGCTACTGTTCGTATGTGCTACCTTTGTTTCGCAGGAAGAAGAGGAAGCCCTGAGTGTGTGTTGTTGGCAGAGGCACAGCCATGTCAAGAGGCCCAGAGCCTCAGACCGCCATGGCATGGAAAAGCCTCCCCACTGGGAGACTCAGAGGCATGCTAAAGGCTTTCCCTGTTCCTTTTGGGGATGCTAATAATGTGTGCAGAAAATGTGTACCGTGGCTCTTTAAGACCTGAAGACTGCTGCCCTGCTTCAGAAAACAGCCCTGCCAAGATAGTTAAACTGTGTTTCTGATGCGGCTATATGCCGCAAACTCCGCCTCCTTTTACAGCTGTGTGCAATAACGCCTCTGTTCAACTCTAGTTAATAAACACACTGAGTTCCTGGAGGGTTGAAGTTTCTCCATCAGAGAGCCCAATACAACTTGTCCCACCTCTTCCAACTCTACCCCACTCTGCATATGTGTGTGTATATATGTGTGTGCATGCATGTGTCCATGCATGCATGCATGCATCTGTCTGTCTGCCTGCCTGCCTTTTCTTTATTCCCCCACTGGCCCAGTCAGATCCAAGTCCCCAGAGGCCATGCAGGGACTCAACACTACTCTGTTAAGGGACACCTAGAAGAGTCCTGTGGCTCAGCTATTGCAAACAGTGCTTCAGTAAACATGGAGGTGCAAGTGTCTCTGTGACGTTGACTTGGAGTCCTTTGGGCAAATACCCAAGGATCCTATGAGAGAGAGGAGAGATCGTTAACCATGTGGAGCTGATGCTTCATCATTATGACCCCATTTAACCTTGCTTACCTCTTAAAAGCTGGTCTCCAAATACACTCACACTGTGAGTTAGGGCTCAAACCTATGAACTTTGAGAGTCTCCAGCAGAGGGATTTCTGCTGCCTTTTCCTTTGAAACACGTGCTTATTTGCAGCATGAGTCAGGAGATGAGTAAAAGCCAGTGATCTGGAACACTAAGCAGCCTGATGGAGTTGGGAGACTCCAGATGTCACTTGAGGGACACTAAGCAGGCAGAAATCAAAGAGCAGGTGTCCTGAAGGAAAAGACGCCTTCACATGCTATATCAGAGGTCTCCTGCTCTAGTTCCTGATACGGTAAAATAACATCATAAGTCTCTATCTTCATCATAGATTTACAACATATTTGCTAAAAGCCATCAGCAATATTAATCATGAAATGCCAATAGTCTTTGTTCCTGAGCCAAAAGATTTTCTTTAACAGTATTACTTTTCTAATTTAACCTTTGTTTTCCCTTGAGAAACAAGTGTGTTATTTTTCATTTGCCTATTTTTTATTATAAATGCTGACCTTACTTAATCAAGTACTCGAATACATCTACCTAAGATCTGAGGAGATGCTTTCAAAGTAGTCGCATAGGCGATTCTTTTCTTCTTTGGAGCCCCTCTTCACATAGCCCTCTGAGCTGCTTGGATTTGGGGGGAGGGAGATGTGGGGGTCTGTTAACACCAGGCCAATTAATCTGATCGCTAAAGCAGTTAGTCAGTCAACATGCAGGTGGTCTGTTTAGCAAGGATACACTTTCCAGGGGAGACAGGCCAGAATGGCACAGGATTTCAACACGTTACTCAGAACAACCAAGCAATTAAAAACTTAAGAATTGCTTATTTCTGGAAATTTTTGACTTAATATATTTTTACTGACACTAAGGAACACAGAAACATGATGCAGTGTTCCTCGGTGACCTCCAGCGGCAGGAGATCTGCTTGCCTTCTCTTGTCGTTAGAGCCAACCCTACCTCACTGAAGCTCAGGTGTGTGCGGAAGCCGTGTGCCCCCCTCCCAATGTCCTAGAAATTTAAAACTGCTTTGAAATAAATGGTTTCAAAAAATAATCTTCGCAACTATAATAAAGGGATACTTTTAAAAGGCTAACTAAAAACTTGAATTAAAAATTTTAACTGTAAAAGCTGGGCTTTGGTGGCACATGCCTTTGATCCCAGTACTCAGGAGGCAGAGGCAGGAGGGTCTCTGAGTTCAAGGCCAGCCTGGACTATAGAGCGAGTTCCAGGCAGCCATGACTACACAGGGAGACCCTGTCTTAAAATAAATAAATAAATAAAAGAAAATAGTTGAAATGTAATAAACAGTAATATTTTCCTTAGTTTCCTGATTTTGAAGAACACATCCCCAAAGCAGGTACCATATTTCCAACGTGGCTAAACTGTTTATAAACTGTTACAGCCAAATTTGGACACAGGTTTGATGCAAATATTAATCTCCACTTTCTCACACCTTGCAGTTTTCGCTCAACATTATGAGTATGAGATTTTACATAAATCTCTCATTCATTCATGTTAATGGTATATGGTGCAATACAATATACAATATATAAAAACAATGAAATGGTTTTTGAAGATTTCGCATTTGTGTGTTACTTGGTGTGTGTGTGTGTGTGTGTGTGTGTGTGTGTGTTGTCAGGGACATTTTGCCCTAATATTACAGAAGGTCATCAAAGGCCTTTGACTCAGAATGTTTAACAGAGCCAGCTAGGACTTTTGACTCTAGGAAGCTTACAAAGATAAGGAAGCCATTGCCTCAAGGACGTTTACAGAGATTCCCCTCTTCCTTAGTTAGCTATCCACAAAAGAATGTTTCTGTTTACACAGGTGTGCTAGTTAGCTAACTAGGTGTTTATTACCCCCAGTTCCTGCTCTCTGCCTCAACCTCCACCAGCTCCACATTTTGGGGGCTATATATACTGGTTTTGTTCCCTAATAAAGTGAGACCTTGACAAGAGATATTTTGCTTGGTCTCCTTCTTTTCTCTCGCCCATGATTTTCAGGTAGGAGCCTCTTCGGACCCTGAATAACTGGACCCGCGGGTCGGGTTCAGTGTGTGTTTGCAAAGAGGCCAGAAGGGGGTGTAAGATTCCCTCCTCTGTCACTTCATCATCTGTCCTTTTGAGGCAAGGACTCTTTCTGAAACTGGAGTTCATGTTTTGTCGCAGAGCCTGAAGCCAGCACGTCCTAGTGATGCTCTTGCATCTGCCCCTCTAAGGGCTGGAGACACAGGCATCCACCAAACACCTGGTTCATTACATAGATGGTGCCCTCTGAACTCTACACCTCTGTGATTGTGAAGGAAGCAGCCTTAACCACTGAGCCACCTCTCCAGCCCCTCATAGTCTCATTTTTTCATAATCTATTTAATGGGTTGCTTTATTTGGCTTTCCCACTATTCCTCATTATATCAACGCCGCTGTGTACACTCCTGGACACGTGTTTAAGGGTTCTGTACAAACTGGTCCTGTCTAAAAATAAAGCAAAACTTTGTATGACAACTAAATATTTTAAAATTAAATTGTAAAGTAAGACTTGCGAAAGCTGAAACTGTGTAGGTGACAATATGGGGGCCTATAGAGCAGCACCGCTGCTGATTGGCTTCCGAGAGCCAAGCTCTCTCCGCTGCTGCCCTCCACGTTGCAGCACAAGAAGGACTACCCCGAGAGGGGCTTCAGGTCGGCGGTCAGAGAGGCATAGCCAGGCACTGCCACCAGCAGCCTGAGGAGCCCTCTTCCTTCTCGGGCAAAACTATATCCTGAGCTGTATGCAGAAAAGAGTTTTACTAACAGTCAAAGTGTACCAAAATGAGTGTATTTAGACAGAGATACGTGCAGGAAAAGGACAGGATACCGCTCCCGGCAAGACAGGGTTTCGCTCTAAGCTAACTGTTGCACCACGGCATTTAGCAGTTGTGCTTGGCTTATGTGGGCATGGAGGCTGCGCTTTCTTCACGCAGTAAGGAGAGAGTGGTCCATTTGGGACACGCCCTGGAAAGGACACGCCTTCATCCTGTGGAACTGGTAGACCGTGCTCTCTGAACTAGCTTCTTTAAATTCTTTCTTAACAAGTACATTTTTCCCACTGAATTCCCATTTCTCTCTCTATTAGTCTATGTACATTCTCTTACGTCTTTTTGGGTCACATTCAATAGTCTATGAAAACTATTCATTTATAAGATTTTGGTGTTTTTGATAAAATATTATACATCAGATTCTCTCACATTTTAATATCTCACCATATCTGAGGGTATATCATATTTTCTCATTTTTCTTGGGCCTTTTGCCCTCTTATTTCTTGGTATAGTTTACTAAACATTTTAATAGTTTATTGATTATTTCAAAGAATGAATCTTCGGTGTCAGCAGTGTTTTTTTTCTTCCTGTATATATTACATTTGGCTTACTTTCACATGGCAAATGCATGATTTCTCCATCTTCTGTTCCCTTTTACTTTCATTTGTTTTCTTTTTTACCAAGTTCTTGAGATGAATTCTTTGCCCATTTTGTTTCGATCTTCTATCTCCTATTTGACGCATCTAGATCCATAAAGTTTCTTAAGTACAGTGTTGGCTATATCCCACGAGCTTAGTACAGGAGCTATTTTCACTTCTAAATTATTTATAACTGCAACTTTTATTCCATCTTTAGAATGCTGTAGAATTTTTTTAAATTACATTTTGTTATTGCTATTATCATTTGCATTGTATAAAAAATATTATGTCCACTAACATCGCAATTTTGGAAAAAAAATATTTTACTTTAATTTGTTTTATAATACATATGGTACATTTATGTGACGTTCTATGTATTTTTGAACCAATGTGTCATCACTTAAATGTCTAATACATAAGTCATGATGATTATTATTCAGATATTGTATTTTCTTATTTTGGGGGTTTATAATCTATTGATTTCTTAAAGTCATCCACTTTTGGTCTTAACATTTTACTTTCTTCAATAAAATGTCAATGGTGTCGAGACATTTGGTTCTTCTCCATTACCCAGGTTCTTCCTGTCCATTACCCAGAATCGGTATAGAAACTATACATACTCAATTCTTTGTTGTCCTGAGAAAATTCAGTTATGGAGTGTTAGAACTAGCCACAAAACTGAAGAAAAAGGCAAGCAGGCGCCAGACTGGGCATAAGGCCACCTACTGGGGATTTACTGAGAAAGGTTTATCAGAATAGCCAACAACCTGTACTTGAAAACTCACAATGTGGGTCAGAGGAGAAGGCTTCTCTTGTGGTCAGGATACAAGAGACAAGAATTCAGGCAAGAATATAGCCCATTCCTCTCCCACTGACATCAAGGACACTGGGCACCCTACTGGAGCTGACGGCACTTGTGTGCAGCTGCAAAGACACTGGGTACCCTACTGGAGCTCACGGCACTGGGTGCAGCTGTAGAGACACTGGGC
>JAQHUG010000036.1:8791392-8818771 GCA_028555095.1 Dicrostonyx torquatus
ACGGCACTGGGTGCAGCTGTAGAGACACTGGGCGCCCTACTGGAGCTCACGGCACTGGGTGCAGCTGTAGAGATACTGGGCACCCTACTGGAGCTGACGGCACTGGGTGCAGCTGCAAAGACACTGGGCGCCCTACTGGAGCTCACGGCGCTGGGTGCAGCTGTAAAGCTTCTCATGCCACTCAAGCCATTTTCTCTGTCTGCGGGACATGGAAAGTGTTGGGCAAGCAAGCCAGCGCTACTCAGGCCAGTCATGACCATCGTCCACCCCAGGAGCAAACCCTCTTTCGGCGCCTTCAACATCTTTGCTGTCTGAGTGTTTGGTGATGTGCAGGCTGTGCCTCTCCAGCCAGAGGACTGACTCATCCAAACAACGCCATTCCTTCCTTAACGTCAAAGACTTCATCCTCAGCGTACTCTCAGAGTTCCATTCCTTCCTTAACGTCAAAGACTTCATCCTCAGCGTACTCTCAGAGTTCTAAGGCCATCCTAGGTGCTGAGTGTTTGCAGAATAGATAACTATTTTACTTCTTAAGTAGATGGGTCATTTTTGCCTACCTTTGTGTGTGTTAATTTTGTTATTTGGCAATATTCGTGCCTGTGTATAACGTGTCAGGATTACTCTCTTCCCACACGTTCTCTTCTCCCCCTCGTATCCCTATGAGCCCCTCCACATTGCACTAGTGCCGTTCTCAGACTCATGCCTTTCGAGTTTGTTCTGTGACCCATTTAGTTTATCCAGGGCCGTCTGTGTGACCATTTGATTACAGCTGTGCTTCAAAGCCTAGTGGGGTCACCAGGGGGTACGCAACTGGAGGCAGTAGCATCTATCCCTCTTCCTGAATCTCTCAACAGAAAGGAGTTCAGCAGTGAGGGGTAGGGCCCCTTGGCTCGTCCTCCATCATTGCCTGACTATTAGGAGCTCATTCTTGTTATCTGAATGTTTTAAATTACAGTTCTCACTTACATACAATGTGTGTGTGTTAGAGTGGTGTGTGTGTGTGTGTGTGTGTGTGTGTGAATGCACATGCATGTGCACGCGCAGTCCATACATATGTGTGGAGGCCATAGGACAACTTGCAAGAACTTATTCTTTCCTTTTACTATATGAGAACCAGGAATAAAAGTAAGGGATAATCAGACCTGGGAGCAGGTGCCCTTACTCCCCGAGCCACTGGAGCAGCCCTTCTTGTGTGGGTTGAGTGCAGGCTTATGGAGCTGCTTTAAGGTTTTGATTGCCATGGCTAATCTCAGCTCCGGCAATGACATACCTTCTGCCTGTCCTCTGAGTCTTACGTCCTCTTGAGCCTTTTCTGAAATATCCCCTGAGTCTTAGAGGGGCTCCAGTAAATATCTTGTTCAGGATCGAGTCCTCAACCGTCACTTTTTCTCAGGACCTTGGGCAGCCCTGTGTCTGCATTAATACCCCCACCCCCATCCACTGAAGATCGGCTTCTCTGACTAGGACTGAGAACAGCATGTGTCTATTCAGTATAAGCAAAAATACTTGGAAGGCATCTTGATATCAGTTGGCCAAACAACAGTATTCAGTTGACGGGTCATTTTTAAATGATCTGTTTCAAAGGTTGCATCATAGACCAATGTAAAGCCTGACTTTGTTTTTAAACCGGATATCTTTTATATAGAGAGGACCTATCAAATATTTTTAATATCTGAACTATGAAAGCTGACCTTATCAAAATAGAAACAAATATTCTGTTCTGATCACATTGTTGTGTACATGGGCCATAGAAAAAGCTCCTAGTGTCCATGTTTTTTCAGAAGTTTGGAGCTTGAAATTCCCCCAATCTAAGTGTGGCTGACTTGCTTTCTGTTATCTAGCTAGATCAGGAAGTAACTGGGTTGAACTCTTGGTATCTACTGAGTGTGAAGAACTGCTTGTAGCAGATCTGCCTGGTCTCCACGGCCTCCTCTTCTACTTTTCTTTCATTCTTGTCTCAGACCTAAAATACAGACGTTATCCACACACAAGTGCTAAAGAGGAGTATCCCACCCTGCTTTTTGTTTTGTTTTTCAATCTACGCTTTTCAAAGGCTACAGGCAGCCTTCTCATCCACACACCCCAGAAACCCCTTCAGGGTCTAGAACTGACTGATGCGAAGCCTCAATGGTATGCATTTTGGAAGCTTTCCAAATGTTGGATGTCCCAAGCCACATAAGCACTCTACAGGCCCAGGGATGTAGGTGTTCATAACGAATTTGGGACTTGGTAGAAGGAGACTCTTCGGAAGCAATGCTTACTCCTCACCGTAAAGCACAGGGCCAAGCCTACGCTCTGACCCCCTGTGGTCTTTTCTTCAGCGTCAACAGAGTCCAACAGACTAAAGGTGCCCTAGCCACATTCTGGCAATAACACGGATCGTGTAAGCCCTCCAAAAGATGTCAGTGACCCTCGGAAGTTCACAGATTATGTCCTAACAACTGTGGGCATCTCAAACCTGACCCAGGCAGGCTGGGACGCATCACTGTGATAAACAGGACAGCTGAGGGAGAAGCACGGCCCTTGATCCTGCGTTTCTCTCCTCAGGCATCCATGAAAAGGAGTTAAAACTGAAGATGTACCCAGAAGAGCATGCAGCTTTCCTCTCAGGAAGGATGTCTCTGAGAATTCCCTACTGGGTTTGGGACTGCTCTCTAGGAACGACAGGATGTGTCCACAGCAGTGTGGTCTCAGAAACAAACAAACAAACAACTGGAATGCTGCAGTTTGAGCTAAGTTATCAGGACTGTGGCAGTTCCTAGTATCTAAAACAGCAATAACAAAAAAAGTTAAAGAACTTAAAACTCAACATAACAAATTTGGAGGTAGGTAAGAAAAAGATTTTTTTTTTAATCCAATTGTTTCACTTTTAGCAAAAAAAAAAAAAAAGAAAGGAAATAATAGGCCTTTGTTAAGTGTGTGTTTGGGGGGCTAAGTTACTTCAGAAAACAATCTCTCTATTAATATGTATGAAAAGAAATTTATAGCAGCTCTCATGAAATACAAAGCAACCAGGAATAAATTCATTTAATAAAAGAAATTGAGTGTGCTGTATATATCCCTAGATGTTCCATTTAAAATATCTCGCCAACTTAATCTAGTTACCTAGTAGTGAGGCAATTACACACTGAAGATTTAGGACCGACACAGATTTAGGGTTCAGTTGTGATCTTGGGCGCTTCTCACCAAACACTTCTTACGGAAAGCAAGCCCCTTGGCAACCTTTGCATCATTGTGTTCAATTAAGTGACAATTTATTCTGTTTTTGTTTGTAATGGGGCTCGTCATTTACTGTCATTACTGGTCCACCAGAGAGTATTTGCTTTGCTTTTCTCTTCAGAATAAATCTGAGCCATCTAGAGTTTGCTCTTTTTGGCGATGGAAACGCTCGTGACTAATGGAAAGCCAGCTCCATCTAGCTGTCCATCTTGGACTCTCCTCTGACCACATCCATCAGAGGACTATTGGGTAGCATCAAAGCCCAGCTTTCCTAAACTAGTTCTTGCGAAAAGCACAGATCTGTGACTTCGTGTATAAAAACTTTTAAAGGTGCCTGATGCTTATTCATTATTTCCTTCTATTGTTTTTCTCCTTTTTTCCCCTTGAACATGAAGTTGTTTTTTTCTGAAGAAAGAGCCTGAAATAGTATTACAGTATGTACACAAATACATAAACTTCACCGCCTTAATTAAGTTTGAAATCTAGGCCTAATATTTCAGGAAGGTTCAAAGGTAACCTGATTGAGTGCTCCAATTGTATTATGTGTGAGATTGTTTATTGTGTGCATATGGGTCTTTATCAAAAAAATGCTAAGTAGTTCTCCTGAGACTTCTAAAGAAGTGCTCTCCCGTCTCTCTTGTTGAAATCAATCTAAAAATATTTAGCATGTGGAAATGGTATGATAGCCACATGCATCTTTATTAGACCATGCCAATATTAAAGAGATTTACCAAAAAAAAACAATGCTTGTTGCACCTATTTCCTACACTGCTATTATTAAATCATCCTTAAATTTGTAAAATTACTAAACTCTCTAATCCATGCTCTTGAGCGAGTTAGGAATTCCGCTGCCACCACAGTTTTATCACTAAAGAGATGTGCTAACATCGTTATAAGCTCACAAAAATCACTGTTTCACTTCGAAGAGCTCTGCAGACATTTGAGAGCACGTGGTTTCAGCGTGTTTCCAGGGCATGTCCATCAATATTTCATTTTGCTATCACCCGGCTTTGCCTCTCATCACAACAGTAAAGCCGTGGGGGCAGTTGCGCAGTTTAACAGAGTTTGGTTTGGGGGAGCGCATTACACTGTGATCTTCATTCAGATAGTAAAATACGCTCTGAGGGATGAAAGACTGTATCTGAAAACATAAATATGATTTTATAAATTGTTTAGACTTTAAAAAGTGGGGTACATACATCAGATGTTATTTCTTAGATTGTACCATGTTCTTTTGGGTTCAAAATCATTTGTATGGTTATTTGTATAGGTAGCACTCATATACATAAAGAATAAAGATGTCATGAGTGGAGATCTCCTTAAGCTACCTGCCTGTCCAGGCTGGATACGGCCCAGAATGCACTCATTTATCTACCCACACAACACAATTTTGCAAATCTACTACAAACACATAGTTCTACCATGAACTATGTCCTTAGACCCTTAAGAGAAAATATGTCTTCAGATTTCCCACCCACAGTCATTATAGAAACAATGTACAGAATGATAAACAGGCTTTACTTTTCTATAATTAATTCTCTTTGAGGTTAAGGCAAATGCCTTTGTTAAAAGTTGTTGGCATTCCCCAATACTACAGCATGATTCTGATCATCAGAAAAACTAGCAGAAATAGATGCACTGAAAAGAGTTGGGGATTCTAGCAATCAGAAGTAAGACACAGCACCAGACACCATGAAGGGTAATGGGAGCTGGGTACCTCGAGCCCTGTGTAACAGCAGAGAGGCCATGTACCTGGAGTTAGGTGAAGCATGGCTGCTGACTCCCAGCATCACCGTCACTACTGTGTAGCTATCAATAACACAGTCACTAGTGGTCTGTTTCTTCACAGGTAAAGTGAAATGAAAGAAAAACGCTCAAATATATAAATTCTGTAAGCTTAAGATCTTGAAAAACAGCTTCAAACTCACCTAGGACAAGGATATGCCCCATATTAGCTCCAAAATCAAATCATGTTTGGTCAAATACACAGAAGGAAGACTTTATAGGCCATCCTGGCTATAGGATATATTCGTAGAATGCACACCAGAAACTCCCCAGATTGTTCTGAATCTCTAACATGTTCCCTTACTTACTCAAATTGTCCAAGATATACAGGATGCTTCAAATTCATGTTTTTTTCTTCCATCTTTCCTATTAACCTACTTTATGTTGATGAATGCAGAATTATTAGCCAAACCTCCATGTTTGAAACCCTTTGAGCTCATCTGTTTCACAAGCTCCCAAAAAGGCAGCACCACCCTCCCAGAGACACCGGTCATAAAGCAGGGGCTGATCTTCACTTAGAATTGTGAAGTTGACAGATAGTTTTAAGACATGCATGATTGTCAACGTTTGTCTGTAAGTTAAATCACTTTGCTTTTAGCTATTTTGCTACAATCCTTTACTAATCCATAAATAAATTCTCATTAACCATCTCTAAAATTTTCTTTATTTATTATAATTCCCTTCTACATTTGGTAACTTTAAAGGATCAATTTATGGGTGATATTTACTTGCTGTTACCTAAAGACTTTAACCCAACAACACCTAAACAGACTTTGATACTAAAATATAATAGCTGTTCCACATGGTGGTGGAGTTTGGCAAACACAGGTTCCATTTCTTCCTCTCAGAGGCAGATTCTAGATTTTTCTTAGACACTAAGGATCTAGAGAGATGGCTCAGGATTTAAGAACAGTGGCTGCTCTTTAGAAGACACATGTTCATCTCTGCCACTCATGTTAGTTCACAACCACCTGTAACTCCAATTCCAGGGATTCCGATGCCCTCTTCTGGTCTCTGTGGGCACCGCATGTGTCTACAGCACAGATACACATTCAGTCAAAGATACTTAGACGTAAAATGAAAATGTTACAGTCTAAGGCATGGAGGCATGAAGGAAAGCTACAGCTCTGCCCTAGGATACTTGGTCAATAATCAGCTGCCTGTCACTATGACGCCAGTTGCCAGAGAACAGTTATAACTTTGCCCCAGGTCAAGCAACATTATGATGAGTGAGTATATGGTGTGAAAATTGGAGAGACAGAGAGAGGTTCATGTGCTAGAGAGACAGGTAGACATGAATATGGGAGGCCTGCTTGGTGTAGAACAATGGTCTGTATTCTGTCAATTATATTTTAAATAAACGCTGATTGGCCAGTAGCCAGGCAGGAAGTATAGGCGGGACAACCAGACAGGAAGTAGAGTCTGGTCAATGAGGACAGGAGAATTCTGGTAAAAGGAAGCCCAACCCTTTGCAGCCCTGTCCCAGCCACAGAAGAAGCAAGATGTGACTGTCCAGCTGAATAAGGTACTGAGCCATTTGGCTAACACAGATAAGAATAATGGGCTAATATAAGTTATAAGAGTTAATAAGAAGTCTGAGCTAATGGGTCAATCAGTTTATAACTAATGTAGATCTCTGTGTGATTTCTTTGGGACTTAACAGCTGGGGGACCTGGTGGGACAGGAAACCCCGACAACACCTTCTTGACACCTAGGGGCATAGTGGTGCCCAGACCGGACTATTTCCCAGGACCATGCCTAGATCCATGGCCCTACTGTACCCAAGGTCTGCAATGATGTTGGTGGCTTCTGTTACCACTGAAGGCCAAGCAGATGCCTAGAGAGGGTGGGGGGTCATGTTGGTATTTGATTGTCACACTGCCACTGGGGCCATGCTCATCTAGGTGACCTGTGATGTCAGCAAGGGCCATAATGACATGCAGACCCAGACTGCTGCCAAGTACCCTGTCTGGGTCTGTGGTCCTACTGCAGCCTGGGTCTGTATTGATGTCCATGGCCCAGTTTGTCACCAAAGGTCATACACTCACCAGCCATAGAACGAAATGAGAGAGGGAGAGATGCTGTCCTTCAGTCCCTGGCCCCTCAACACGCATGGCCGGTGTGAGGGTTGGCTCTGACTTCACGGAGAGTGGGAGAGCCGATCATGTCCCTCACTGGCTTCAGCACTCAGGAGAACAGGCCTGCACCTTGTCCCAGCAACACAGTAAAGCTGACCCTGTTGGCAGGTAATGACACAAAACAATCCTACACCAATTTGATTAAAAAGGGGTTATTTATTGGAGGGGATAAAACTTACAGATCAATGTCCCAAACCACAATCCTCTGGTCGCAAACAGGAAACAGAGTCTAGCAGTCAGAACGGGAGCCGGAAGCAAGAGAGAACAAGGGGAGCGCTGCCACCACTTTTTAAAATGAAACCACGCCCCAGTGGGCTGGTATCTTAAAAGCTATTGGCTGAAGGAGAAGGAGCTCCCGCAGCAGGCAAGGGTACAGGTAAGCCACCCCTGAGAGTGTGAGATTGGGAGAGTTGACCCTACCCCACCCTTACCTGCCACATGGTGACATAGGTAAGAGAAAAACCCCTTGTCACCTGTAGTAGGAGGGAGAGCTGGCCTCAAGGGCACAGGAGTAGGGGAGCTGGCCCTGCACCCCCACCAACTGTCGCACTCAAGAGAGCAGGCCCTGTACCTCGCCTGGGCGAAACAGTACTGTTGGCCCCAGTGGTGTGGGTGCAAGTGAGCTAGCCCTGCTCCTTGCTGCCTGCTGCAGTGGGTGACCTAGCCAGGGCAATGCTGGCGAGCTTGCCTTGGTGGGGTCGATGAAGAAAAGCTGGCAGGCTGACCCACCCAGTTACCACCCAAACCCAGAACCAAGCTTATGAGTTAGCTCACCCCAGCTTCCGCCTCACCTGATCTAAACTGCTGGAGCATGCAAAGGGGCTAGACCTGCGGATCCTGCGGATCTAAAACTATAGGATCTCCGTGACACAAAGCAACAACAGGATATCCAGTGAGGGCCGAGGATGGAGGGGGTAGCAGAAGCTAGTGGCCTTGAACCAGACCAATGACTCATTGCCATGAACGCTTACAGGTAAAGATACATGGACTAAAGGATAACTGTGTGACTCACTGTGTCACAGTACAGCTTCCTTGCCAAGACTTCTCTTTTTCTTTTCTTGTCTTTCTCTTTCTCGTTCTGTCTTCTTTCACTCTCTCTCTTACTTTCTTTATTTCTCTTTCATATGTTAGTTAGTTTGGTTGATTTGGTTTTGGGTTTTTTTGTCTTTTTTGCTTTTTTTATAAATTTTGTTTTTTTTCATTTTGAGGGGAGCTTGCAGGAGCAGAGGGTGGATGTGAAGGGACAGGGAGATGAATGGGATCGGGATGCATGAAGGGATTTCCAGAAAGAGTCAATAAAAAGTCTAAACTGGGAATGGCGGCACACACCTTTAGCCCCAGCACTTGGGAGACAGAGGCCGGTAGATTTCTTTGCGGTCAAGGTCAGTCTGGTCTACAGAGTGAGTTCCAGGACAGCCAGGGCTATATAGAGCAACCCTCTCTCTCTCTCAAAAAAAAAAAAAATTCTATTTTTTTAAAGACACTGGAGCAGATGGGAGTTTGTTTGAGGTGAGAAAGGGGTCAGTGAGTGTGGCAAGAAATGGACAGGGTGATGGGGGAAAGTGAGCATAACCGGAGTATGCTATCTGAACATGTCATAAGCAAAGCTGTTGTTTTATGCAATTAAGACACACCAATAGAAACAAAACGAAAATAAATTCTCGCGCAGCACTCACTGTCTGACAAGCTCTGCTCCGCGTGACTCAGGAGCATGCGCCAGACACGCAGAAACTACCTTTCTGAAACATAACACTGAAACTACCAGTATCCCCTTTGAAGGCTAAGTGATACAAACAACACCAAAGTCTATCTTCAGTTGCTTTGTGGAGTCATGAGCAGAACAGGAAGCAAATTAGCATCGACGGCTTTCATTTAGATTAGGATTCCCGCTTCGGGTGCTTTACATATTCATAGCATCGTAACAATTGACGGTTTTTAAATTTCTCCAGAAATCAATCTAGATTATGAAGCTTGAATACTCAGTTGTCGCCAATTCAATCTCACTCGTGGGAATATGGTGTCATTGTCATTACATTTCTGTCTTACATTGATTTTTGTCTCATGGTGAGACTTAGACTTGGAGCGGGTCCAGTCTCCTAGCAAGATTTCCTTGAAGACCTGTTTATCCCCATCCCTCCAGTTCTCAGCCCCTGTGGGACTCATACTCCACACAAAGGCAATGCTATATACAGGGAACCAAAAGACAATACCAGTATAAGGGCTAATGGAAACTATCTGGGCACAGTATGCTGTCGCCCTGCAGCCAGAATTCCTCCCATGCTCACGGCACTGACGTGAGTCTCTCTTTCCAGGACCTATCAGGATCTACCTTCTCCAGATACCAAAGTGCTAAGGGTGCCAGACAAAAGACAGTAGGGACTCCAGCTCACCGCACTTCTAAGCTTTTCTGTACTATGATTTAAGAAAATAGATCTGTGTGTGGAAAGGAAGAGAGGAAGGAAGAGTTGAGCAGATCACTGTGGTAGGGCACTAGCCTGCAATGTGTGGTTCTGCTTCAGTTCCCAGTACCATAAAGGAAGAAAAAGGAAAGGAAGAGGGAAGGAGGCAGGCAAAAAAGGAAGGAGAAGGAACAGTTTCACTAAACACTTTAAAGTCCCATCTTCTACTGTCTAGAAAACAGGCTGTGAACACAGCTGCCCACTCTCTGTGTCAAGACCTAGAGCCTTAAGCTGTTATGTTTGAAAGCCAAAGAGGAATTTTTCATTTAATAAGCATTAAACAACTTAAAGATACAGCAAGACCCCTCCATGGGAGAGACTGTACGTTTTGATTAGTAATAAATAACAAGGAAAATGTTCAATAAGTAAGCACCCAGAATGGGACTATTAATAGCCTTATTATATCACGCTTAAAAAGGAAAGACGTTCTGACACGGGCTGCGATGTGCACAGATCTTGAGGAATGACACTAAGTGAAATAAGCTGTTCACAAAACACAACTGCTGTGTGTCTAGTTACAGCTCCTATGAGTAGTTAAGAGTCGGAGAAGCAGAGCACAGAACAGCTATTGCCAGGGGTTGGAGATGGGAGAGTGGGATGTTGTGTAGTGGGCACAGAAGCTCGGTTTACAGCATTGGGAAGACACTTAATGCGACTGAACTGAAGAGGTGCGCATGAGGAAGAGCTTCTGTTTATGGTATGTATTTTTAGCACAATAAAAAATGTAAAAACTACTGTTGTATTTAACCAAGTAGTAATAGCACCAAAGATTTTTCATTCCTTTGGCTCCCACATTAAAAGAACGGAAAACAAAACATTTTGATGAGAACCCAAGTCAATGAATATGTGGAATCAATGGATCAGTTTAAATTTTCACAAAAGCCACAAACAATTCTCAAAAACATAAAAAAAATATAGAATGTCGAAACCAATAAACAAAATGCTTGAGGTTTAGTCACGGGGATAGCTTGAGGGCAGTTGGGAGCTGGAAGGGAAAATGATCCTCGGATACTAGAAGCTTTGTTATTCGTCATCTTCCCCAAAACTAGATAGTTTTTACATTCATAGGCATCTTTGTCAGATTTTGTACTTAGATTATTTTTTCTTTTGGTTTTACAAAAGTGCCTGAGGCCTATATTACTTTACACCTCTATTATGCTGAAAGAAAAAAAAACTGATTTGTTTGATTGTAAATACTTAGTGGTGAACACAAGCATCCACATTCCTGCTGACAGCTCTATACTGCCTGGCCCGGTGGGATTACACATTTATGAGATATTAAGCCTTAGAAAGAACTGGTAATGGAAAGGCTGAAAGAATGTAATTATCGTAAGCAGTACCACTCAAAGACTTTAAGAACAGTCGGTTGTGCTGTGTTGTCATACGATCATTTACAAATAAATAAATAAGTAAATAAAAATAACAGAAGAAGTAGGGGCTACAGCTCAGAATAAGGAGCATGGGTGAGGGTTTGATCTCTAACGCTGAAAAAAATAAGATGTAGAAGTTGAGAAAAAACACTTCTGTTCAAAGTTCTTATGGTTTAGACATTGCAAGCATTTTCAAAAAGAAGCAGTGTCCTTTTTGGGTCATTGCACCCACATGGAAGCACCTGCGATGCTATTCAGGGGATCAGAGAGATGTCTTTTTCACTGTTACTCCTGGGACCACGCTCTGGAAACAGTCTCTCCAGGGACCTCACTAGCAACATCTTGTGTGTGTTTGGCCTCTGGCTTAAGGAGTGAGATGGATAACAAAGATGGTCAATTTTGACAGGCTCTGGAGTCACCAAGAGACAAGCTACCAAGGATCTCTGAGGGGTTCCTAGATCAGGAAGATTGAGGTGGGGAGCCTGCACTAACTATGGAAAGCATCATTCTCAGGGTGAGAACCCCAGACTGAATGAAAAGGGGGGGTGTGAGCTGAGCACCACACTCTTCTCTCTCAGCTTCCTGCCTGTAGAGGCCATGTGATGAGCTACCTGAAGATCCGTTAGCCGTGACTTCCCATCCATCATGGACTATACCCTTGAACTGTGAGGCAAAGTAAACCCTTCCCGTGTTCCTTTCTCTGGGGTACCTTATCACAACAGAAAGAAGAACTGATGCAGGGTAATTAACTGAAATTTTATTTTTTGAAAGTTTTCTGTATTTCCATGAAAGGAACACACTCTTCCTGTGTCAAAGAATTGACACTGAATACATTGTTCTCTAATCTCATCGTCATGAATTCTTTTTCCCACTTTAAGTAACGAAGCCTTCCCAACGGCCAACTCTCAGTGGCTCCTCGGAGCTTAATAGCTTTCTCTGGTCTCAGGAGAATCTATTTGATCGCCCCTCAAGACCTCTTGCTCCCCTGCCTAGGTCCAGCTGAGCACAGG
The DNA here is from genome assembly GCA_028555095.1 of Dicrostonyx torquatus. NCBI lineage: Eukaryota > Metazoa > Chordata > Mammalia > Rodentia > Cricetidae > Dicrostonyx > Dicrostonyx torquatus. The sequence continues at coordinate 8,803,374 of JAQHUG010000036.1, forward strand.
CTTCTGCGGGGAGGATCCAGCTCCACCCTGCAGAGTGAGACATCAGTCCCTCCAGCTGTGAGTTGAAAACCATCGTCAAGCCTGACGACATCAGAAGAAGTAGACAGATCCTGTTTTCAGAGAGATGCTCTTACTCTCTTGGCCAATCTAGCTCCTGAAATCTACTCGCTTATCTGTCTTAACCACCTTTCCTGGTCCTCCTTTCCCTCTTTGGTTGACTCCATGACTATTGCACGTTTAGCTCACATCTAACATCTAGGACCACAGGTCTCTAAAAGTCAACTTGACTTTTCTCCTTTAAACATATTATGTAACCCAACATACTGGTTCCCATCAATCTTATGACCTCTGATGCACCTTACTGTTTTCCAAAGCCTAGTCCAAACTCCTATTAGCTGTTGCAATGTCCCTGTCTAGAACCTGAACTATCTCCTTCCCAAATCATTTCCAGAAATGATTCCCTGTATGATTCAGTCTTTTCCATCTCCCATCCATTCCACAAAGCCAGAAATCCTTTCATGAATTCACTGGAATTTGGGGAATGAAGCACAAATAAAGCTTCCATGCTCAGATAGACCTAAAAGTTGCAAAAGCAACACCAAATTTAAGCATTTTTTTCATAATTCAAATGAATTTTCAAGTTAAATTTTTTTTTTCGAGACAGGGTTTCTCTGTAGCTTTGGAGCCTGTCCTGGAACTAGCTCTTGTAGACCAGGCTGGCCTCGAACTCACAGAGATCTGCCTACCTCTGCCTCCAGAGTGCTGGGATTAAATCATGTTAAAATTATTAAAGTTATATTTAGGAGCACACTCTAGGGTATTTCTTGCTTTTCCTGGGAAACTTTTTATGTGTAATGACTTCACATCATTCTGCCCCTTAAGGAATTCCTCCTGAAACTATGAACTCGTCAAAAGCACAACCAATAGAAATGTCTACCTAGAAGACAACTGGAAAGTAAAGAAAGTTTTTGTAAGACAGTTCTGTCATGGAATCCAAGTAAGAAAGAAGATCTGAAGAAGAAGGAAGAGGGGGAGGAGGAAGAGGAGAAGTCAAGCTACTCCCTCTTAACATGTAATTTACTCCTGTTATTTATATGTTTGTTCTTATTTGAATAGTGGAAAGCTACTGTGTGCCTACCATATTCTAGAGTTATACCTCATCAAACCAGACAGGAAGCCTGCCTTCAAGGGGACAACTGTCTTGTAGGCGTTTGGCTAATTCTTATTGTTCTGTTTATCACCTTTTTGCACCTTTAACTCCTCTGTACTAATGCCATCATTCTGTAATGTTCTGTTTCTCATCACACCAGCATTTGTATCTAAACCTTTTTGTAACATTTAATAGGCTTTTCCAAAATAAATGATCCATTGTGTTACATTTTAGCACATCTGTGGCTTCCTTTAACTTTCATGCATGTATACAAAGTCAAGGTCATCCTGAAGCTATTGTTCTGCCCACAATTTAATATAAAATGATGGAGGAAGGTTTCAAGGAGTTTGTAAGGTCATCTTCCACTTGACAGAAATAGTTTGCCTTCAAACTAAGCCAACCTGGACAAAAACATTTTCAAGAACAGAAAACCCAGGAACTCTTACTCAAGGGTGCACTCTTGAGATTATTTGAGTTAAATGTCTCAAACCACTTAAACATCCTTTAAGCCTACTTTCCTCTCCCTACCCTTACTTTCCTCTAGGCTCAGTCCGAGTCGGATATTACACTACCCTAGATGGTCCAAAGAAGCAAAGACCGATGAGAATGTGCAAAATGTATTCTCAAATCAAGCAGAAAAGACTGTTCAATTGAAGAAGTTTCAATGGTACAGTTATGCCTCTAATGCAAAATGTTTCATGAAAAATAAAGTATCTTTTAAGGAGCTTAGGGGGCTGGTGAGATGGCTCAGCAGATAAAGCTTTTGCTACCAAAACTCTTGACCTGAGTACAAGGACCCACGTGCTAGAAGAAGTGAACCACCTCTGGTAATTGTGCTCTGAACTACAAACACATGCACACACACAAAGAAAATGCGCATGCGTGTGTGTGTGTGTGTGTGTGTGTGTGTATCACATATACGTAAATATACCATTTTCAAAAGGAAGGAGACTGCTTTGTGCTCTTCCCAGGTCCCAGGGCAGTTGCACATTCAGGCGAATGAAGATGAGCACTGATGCTTATTAAAAGCTTCATCTTCTGAAGACCTTTATGAGTCCAGTGTGCCCTTAACCTTTCCTGAATCATTCCTCCTGTCTCCTTTCTGCCGAAGCAGAACAATTGTAGGCTGCACAGAAGTTTTCTTAAAGGCGATGGTTATGTTCTGTGTACACCAGTTAGCATTTTGAATCACAGAAGTTGATGAACACTGTGACTGGAAAATACCAATGGGACCAGATGATCTGTCATTAAAATCCCAACAGGCAAATAAATAACCTGCTTTATTGCCTTAATTCTATTTATATATACCATTCCCTTCATTTTCTATACAAAAAAAAAATGTTCTTAAACTCTGCAGCTCAACCATTCGTCAAGGTGTACATGCTGGAGCACCTAAGTACATGGCGGCCTGAACTGTAATCTCTTATGCTTTGGGAGAAATCTGGTTAATGCTGTTATTTAAAATTAAGATTGAAATAAACACTTTAATATAGGTATGTAAAAAAAACATAACCTAAGCATCCAGTCAATTAAGAAGAAAAAGAAAAGTTCATTAATCATTTAATTCTTTTAAGATGTTGAGAAATTCAAAAACAGTAGATCTTGTTAACCATAGAGGACACAATCCAAACCCTCAAGTGGGTGCTTGAAAGTGAAGCTAGCACCAAATCTTACACACGCTGGGCTTTTCCCTCTGCACACCCGTCATAAAGCCTAATTTCCAAGCGAGGCACAGCAAGAAACCAGCAACGACAATAATGAAACACAACAGTTACCATAACATAGCATCATAAAAGCTGTGTGAGCACCGTCTCTCCTCTCTGCTAACTCACTGTGTCAGGCTCACCTTCGCTCATGTGAGGATGAGTGGTAAGAGCCCTGCTTGTGTGATGGACCAAGGTCCTGGCAGAGGCCCTGAATGTAGTCGGCAGTATCAGGAAAAGAAACCAGCCGTGGTGAATTAACTTGACACCTCTTGCTTCAGACTCTGAATTTGATTTCCACTTGAATCTCAGGACTAACCTTCACGGTTGCTCCTTGAGGGATTCCAGGTGATGGTGTTCCATCCCGATCTAGAGGTAGCCATTGACAACAGGCTTTCCGGCTCCTTGACTGCTGGGAACTTGAACTTCCTCTCTCAGACTTACTATCTTTCTTTGTTTTTTTTTTCTTTCTTTCTCACAGGCCAGGCCTACTTCCAATGAAAGAGCCTCTCAGCAAAGGTTCAAGGTCTTGGAATTTTGTGCCTGGGGCTTTCACTGTGAAAATTGAGTGTGAGAACTTGATCTCCAATAGTGTCTGCCTATTGTGACATCTCTCCTGGGTCTCTTCACCCTTAAATTCTTCATTTCTTTTCAGAATTTAGCTGAACAGCACTTTCCCTTGCCTGTTTATCTCCATGTCTGTCTCCCTGCTGGTATTTATTGCTTATCACTGTAAGTCTTTATTGAATGTAATCTGTTTGGGGATATAGTTGGCATGAAAGATGCTCCGCCAAACGAAGTTGTAAAGTATTATACATAAATACTTAATTCCTGGATTTATTTATTATCGTCATTACTTATTTACCACTGTACATACCCAGGACACCTTTGAAAGAAATAAATCTGGTCAGTTGCTCTCCCAAATTTGATCAGAATATCTTATAAGCTATAAATTATGGCATTATATAATTATTAATATTCTTCATATGACTGGCACAGATTACAGTTTACAAAAACTTTTTCACATTTAATCTTCCCAGGCACCCAATGTTAAAAGGATCACAACTCCATGTTTCTGGTCAGGGAACTGAGACTAAGCAAGTTTGGGTGACATAGCCAAGGTCACCTGAGTCAGAAGCCTCCCAGACTGGCACAAACCCAGATCTCCCGCTGCAGGCTCTAAGTGCTTCCCTCTCCAATTGTGAGCTCTGTAGATGCAAGGAAACCCAGCAAAGGCCTCATGAGAAACAAAAAGGCAGTGCCACCTCTTGTCACTACTCTGTGACCCTCCACTGGGGGTGAAGAGTTTATTGTGCATCTATGTTTTGTTTTCAGCCAACTTAACCCAACTTTTTATTTAAAATCCAAGCCCACTGGAGTCTAAGTTTGAATTTGAGGTTGCTATACTAATTTTTTTCTTTATAGCCATAGGCCAGCTGGGAAGGCCACCACAGTGGTCTCTCATGTATAAACAAGTACAGTAGTATGGATCCACCACAAAAAAAAAACAAAACAAAACAAAACAAAACACTAGTAATAGCTGGGCTACAGCCGTGGTATTCAGTGGTAATTCTATAACGTGTAGGATTAGAATCCTAATTGGATAAATGTACCAATAAAAAGGACAAAGATCAATGAAGAACAAAGAACAACGGACAGGTTCCAGGACCTGTATTACTGCCGGGCTACCTAGGCACTGTTAAATAATGAATGCGCATGTCAGGGAGTCCGATGGGCATTACAGGTATCATCAGCTGCATTCATCCATCGCATCAGGTGTAGAAGGAGGGAAACATGGATAAAGAATTTGCAAAGCCAAGTCAGCATATTAAAACTGTGAAGGTCCCATCTAGGCATCCTGCTGGAAAGACGAACTGGCAGCATCTTCTACTTATTTTGCACATGCTGTTCCTTACGGCAGAGTCTTCAATAGAGCAAATTACTTTTAGATCAAAAATTTGAAAGTAGTCCAAATTTTATCATCTTTGTCAGGAGAATTCCTACCTCTCATTCAGGAACTTCCACACAAAATCCTCTCTGAACCTTTGTGGAGACCCCTAGAAAGTCTACTAAACAGACACCCAGGACAGCTCTCCTCTTTCGCTGGGTGCCCCGGAAACAACCTCTGCTCACGCAACACTTCCGTTCTAATGGAAACTTCAGTTCCGCAAATCCAGCGTACCATAGTCACCCCACATTACTCTTTCCTAAAGGACCACTGCAGGGCGAACCACAAAGGCTGGAGACATGCAATTCCTCAATAGGAATGAATTAACTATCGACTCTCACTCCAGCACATCACATCCCCAAATAAATACACTGCCTGGGAAAATTGTATCCACTTCGTAATAAAAACAGATTAAATTGTTGCTTTGAACTGAAAAAATGATTGCTCTTGAACCAAGTATAATAGACCACATGCATTCATTTTGTAAAAGAAAAGGGAGATAAACAGAAAATAGAATTTCTCAGTAATATTTGGAAACTATCAAAAAATGAAATGAAAAATAAGAAATGTAATAAATCACGTGTATAGGCCAGTGAATAAGGCAAATGGTTACCATGTTTTCTATTTTTATTTTTATTTAATTTGGTAATTAAAAATAAATACAAAACACATGAGTTTCAAATTGGGTACCAAAATAATTAACTTTTTCTTGTCAAGTGGGTAAAAATTAAGCTGTTCTACTGATGTCATGTTATGTCAATCAATAACGCACTGATGTGGTTAGCGATGGTTTCATTTAACCAAATTTATTTGTATTTTCACTTTTGTGCCACTGTGACCAAAATCCTAAGAACTACTTAAAGTAAGAATTATTTATGAACACAGAAGGTTCTGGAGGCCGTCAGTGTATCACACTGCCTTTCTCTTTCTGACCCTTGTCGTCTACCTTGGATCCCAGCCCATGGGCTCCCACATCCGCTGTGTGTCCTCTCCTCCCTTACTCTGCTCTGAAAATGGACACTCACACATACACGCGTGCGCACACACACACACAGGTATACCTAACTCACATAGATTAATCTTAATCCAGTAAAGCTGACAGTGAAGATTAGCCCTCACAAATAATTGTGAGATTCGCAGGGGTTTTCAATAAAGGCCACTGAGACATGCTTAATAAAGTGGAAAAGATGTATGTAGCAGACAAAGCATGCTAACTGTGAAGACTATGGTGCTATTACAGATAATCAACAAATTTGCCTTGAGTCTCTGTTAAATAATGATGTGAGGTGACAATTCCTTTAAATTCTCTCTAAGAGAAAACAGTCTCCTCAGGGTCACAATAAATCCTGACATAATGGTCACAGTCAGAATGCCTGTATAACAGAGTATGAGTAAACGAAGGGACACAGTCTCCAAAAACAGATTGTTTCTGCTACTGTTGTTTTCCAGATCACTTGTGTTAGTAACAAATCTTAAAGCCGGGCTTGCTGCATAATGCAAGATGTATTACACATAAATAAGGTTACATAGCACATGCACTAGCTTTCTGGGGGTCTGACTTGATCAGTCCTAGGAAAAGCATGTCCTAGAGATGACCCCGTAGCTGAGGCTGCACCTGAGGCCAAAACCCACACATTTCACTTTGAGGAGAAAGAGAATGTGTTCCAAGGCACCAACTCTTGTGGACGGAGACCAGTTTGCCAGTCCCGATGCTCATTTTCAAAGGCTAATTTCTTAGAGCCTTGGATAATCTACAAAATGCCTGCCTCAATGAGAAGCGAATCTAACCACTGAGGGTGTTTGTTTGTTTGTTTATTTTAATCTCATGGAGTTTTAAGGAGTTCAAACATTGTCCATACTGAAGCCTTTGAAAGGGAAGGAAAGCCGTGATCTCTGTGTGCATAGGCATGTTAGCTCAGATCCATCTAAGGGAACCAAAAAGCGGGAAACCTGTTCTTTCCCTCATCCCCAGTCCTTTTGCATGAAGCTGTTGAGAGGTACCCACCAGAGAAGATTGCTCAAACATGAGTTTAAGCCAATAGAAAGTCTTTGTTTGCCAGCCAGCAACAACACTAGGTTTTTAAGACCCCAGAGTAGCCCCAAGCCTTTCTTGGGGTGAGCTTTTAAACACAAAAACCATGTTCTGGGTTGACATAGTTCAAGACAAGAACAGTTAGTCAGAAGCAGAACTACAGAAACCAAAAGGCAAGTTTAGTACATTTAGAGACTTTCCCAGAACTATGGACTGATGGATTAGGTCTTGGATGCATTTTGGCTGGTGAGGCTGTCTATTTATGGCCTAAATGGCACTTCCATCATGGAGTCAGTTGTGCTAAGGTCTGGGGACCTGTTAGCAAGTTAGCTTGGTGGTCTAGAAACAGAAACCTACACAATTCCTGCATTGACTCCTAACTCTTAAAGTCTGAATTGGTACCTAATTTGCTTTTGCCACTCCTGTCCAGTCTTGCTATTTCAGACTAATCAATTTCATCTCCACAGTTTCCCCTATCCTGCTCAGCTTCACTAATTGACTAGGAAAGAATGTCAAGTACCACTTCATAAGACTCCGCCGGTCTTGGTCTCTTTCTCTTCTTATGTTCACCTATAGAGGTTCCCCTATGACTCACAGCAAGCAGCGATGGGACTGTCCCAGCCATCTTGCATGCCACCTTACAGGCAGACTCTCATGTGGTGGCATGTTGTCTGAGGTGCAGGTTGTGTTCCCAGAACCTGAGAAGAGCACAGCCGTTTGTTCCTAGCGCCTGGCTCCCAGCCGTGTCCACTAGCTTATATTCTAAATAACCACATGAAAACTGTATTCATTCAAATTACTGCCTGGCCTATTATCTCTAGGCTTTGCTTGGCTAACTCTTACATCTGATTCAGCCCATTTGTAAAAGTCTGTGTGTCACCATGAGGTAGTGGTCTTACCAGGAATCACTCAGAATGTCTGACCCTGGCAGCTTCATGGTGGCTCTCTCTCTGACTCAGTCTTCTTCCCAGCATCCTGTTCTGTCTACTCCACCCACCTAAGGGCTGTGTCCTATCCTACAGGCCAGGCAGTCTTCTTTATTAACCAATGAAAGCAACACAAAATACAGAAGAACCCTCCTACACCAGTGGCATACACGGAAAACCTTTTCTTCCCTAGGAAGTTAACAGAAATCCAAGCCGTGACCACATGAGGCTGAGCGCTCAGAGAATGTGGCCCCAACATGACTGGAAGACTCCCTATTCTTGTGCATGTTAAAATATTGACCCAGAGTGTCTAGCATCCCAGCGTATGTGACTCAAGATCTCTCCCTGTAAATGCTTCAGCATCCTTGGTTTTGCCCCCTTGATGGGTGAAACTCAGTGGGGGTTATGAATCTTGACATCAAATCCTCAAGGTGTGCTCAGAATCTCTGTAGGTACCCATCACCCAAGGCATGTCCTCTCACAGGTCAGTGTAAAGACCAGAGCAGCTTCACATTTTGTCATAAGAAATGAGGTCAGATGTATAACTTTTTTGAATTGACAGATTTTCCAAAGAAGAGCAAGCTGTAGAGACAGTGTCATTCCTCACATGTCCACCTGCATTTAATATAGGATCCTTTAAAAATAAGAGCACCTTACTTCCCTGACACTGCTTCATTTCCAGGAAGTCACGACTCCAGGAAAGCCCATTTCCCAAAATTCACTGGCACTTCACAAGTTACAAATGTTCTCCATTGCTTATTATTTGTCATTGAAAAGAATCACAGTGCATGCCAATATTTAGAGAATCAAAGAAAGGAGGAAATATATTAAAGAGTAATTTTTAAAATGTAACTTTTTTGTCAGGCATGATAGTGCAAGCCTTTAATCCTAGCACTTGGAGGCAGAGGCAGGCAGATCTCTGAGTCAGAGGACAAACTATTGGTCTACAAAGTGAGTTTCAAGATACCCAGGGCTAAACAGAAATCTTACCTCAAACACCAAATATTTATCAAATATATATATATATATGTATATATATATATATATATGTGTGTGTATATATATATATATATATGATTCCTAGCATATAGTTTGCTCTTAGTAAAAGTGTGCTGTAACTCTTTATATTGTAATCCAACAAATGGGTATTATATATGTTTAGGCCCAGTAATTTATATTAACAATCCATTAGAAAATGGTGTTTTTAGATAGGCTGCAGCCCTAGGGGAAGACCTACTGATATTTTGCTAAATAAATACAACAATAAGATGACTCCTAATGACATATTGATACATTCTTAGATCAGCACATCATTCAACCCTCATTAGAGAAGTTGCTTCATACAGTAGATGAAAATTAACACAGAGACCCACAACTGAATAGCGCATAGGAAATGAAAGACCTTGAGGCACTCAGTCTTCCTCAAACCTTTCTGCTAAGGCTCAGGGACCTATGTTAAAGAAGAGTCAGAAAGATTATAAGAGCCGGAGGTGGTAGAAGACTCCAAGGAGAAGGCATTTTCCAAGACACAATGGAAACGAGGCACACATGAACTCACATAGGCCACGATAGCATGCACAAGATCTGCACAAGCTCAAGCCAGACCAAACTCCCAGCACAGAGAGAGGGAAGGAACCACAGAGTTCTACCACTGGCCAAGAAGCTGTTTGAAACTGATGCCTGCTAGGAGAAAAATTAGTTTTCTTCAATGAAGTGACCACACTTTAGTGGTTATCAACCACACTCCAAAGCAGGCCCCAGGAGTAGTTGACCAAAACAAATGAGACTCCATCTGTGTACGTGTATGCATATGTATGTGTATCTGTGTGTTGTTGTTTTGTCATGGTATGAAGCTTTTTGTCATTTTTTGTTGCTTTGTTGGGTTGTTTTCTTTTGTTTTTGAAGAGAGAAAAAGGTGCAAACACATGACAGTGTGTCCATGGGGAAATGGAGAGACTCTAGGAAGACTTGGGGAGGGGAAAATATGATAAAAATTTAAAAACAGTTTAAAAATAAAATTTTAAATGTAAATATAAAAGAGAAAGAAGAGATTACAGAAAAGAAAAAAAAAATAAAGAAAAAATGATGCCCCATCCTCTTTAGGTTAGAAAGCAAATACTATAAAACTTTTGATGACTATTATTTAAAAAAATAAGTGAAATTTCTGCTATTTGAATTAAAAATTTTTAAGCTGTTGGGAAGTCTTAGTAGGGTTTTTATTATTATTTTTTTATTGGCAGTGGATTTCATTTTAGGAAGTAAAATGAAGATAATTCCTCGCATTTAAGATGTTCTGAAATCCAGCTGATCTCACAAAGGACCTGGGTTTGGTTCCCAGCACCCATATGGCCCATCACAACTTTTTTGTCACTCCAGTCCCAGGGGATCAGATGCCCTCTTCTGGCCTCCACAAGTACTGCACACACATGGTACGTATCACACATGCAGACAAAAACACTCATGCACATTAAATAAAAATAAATTCTTTTTAATAATCAATAGTAGGATGTTCTGAACTGTTTTGTGTGTGCGCGGTTTTTTAGAGAAAGGGTTTCTCTGTAGCTTTGGAGCCTATCCTGGAACTCACTCTGTAGACCAGGCCAGATTCCAAACTCATACAGGATTCTGCCTGCCTCTGCCTCTTGAGTGCTACGACTATAACCACCTGCTGGGGAACCTCCTTCAGCTAATGGCCTTTGAGAGGCTGGACCAGATTGAGCATATAGCCTTGGGTACAAAAAAGGTGTGCATTTGTGTGCCCGCTCTCTCTTTCCTCTCTCTTCTGGCTACTGGATTCAGTTCCTGTTCCCCATTCATGCAGAGGACTGTGATTTGTGGGTCTTCCTAATAAAGAACCCTTTATTATACTCAATTCTGAGCTAATGTGGGACAACTTTATTCACATTCACCTACAACCTCCCACTGCCCAGCTACTCTGAACTCTTTAACATCCCTAGAAAAGGTCTTTACTATCTTGTCTGAAATCACTTGCTCAGTCAACTGGCCCACAAAAGCAACTAACAGTTTCAGATAATATACTAGCAAAAACAAATAAAAATGATGATTAAATTTCTATCATTAAAAACTTTCAATTTTAAACAAATTTAATTTTAATTCTTAGAGCATTCCAACTGTACCACACATGAAGGAGTTCATAGTCTAAACATTCCTCAGTTATACTTCAAAAACTTAAATCACTGGATGAATGCAGACAAATAATTGGAGAAAGAGTAAAACAGTCAACAAAGGAGGTAACATGATAAAGAAGAAAACCGAATTCTTAATATTATATACAGAATTGTTAAAAGAGCATTATTTACTCACTCACAATTTTTTGAGACAGGGTCTCACTGTATGTCTATCAGTCCTCCTGACATACCCTCCCAAGTGGTAGGATTACGGCACACACCACCATGCCCAGCTGTCCCTCCCAAGATTTTTCACTTCAAGATGAAACTACTCATTTTCAGATGTATTAAGACTATCCCCCCTCCACTGTAAACAACTAAACCTGTATGAATCAGACTGTTCTGGTACGCTTTCTGTTGCTGTGATTGAACAATGACCAAAACCAACTGGGGGAAGAAAGGGTTTTTTTTGGATCACAGGTTACAGGCCATCATCAGTGGAAGCCAGAGAAGGAGCTCAAGGCAGGAAACTGCTGTGGAACTAAAGCAGAGACCATAGATAAATACCACTGGATGGCATTCTCAGCTAGCTTTCTTATGCAGCCCAGTCCAGAGACGGCACCACCTACAGCAGGCTAATTCCCCTACACCATATCAACTGTTAGCCAAAGAAATGCCTCACGGACACGCCTTTGAACAAAATCTGATGGACACAACTCCCACTTAAGGTTCCCTCTTCCCAGGTGAATTACTTTGTGTCAGAATAACAAAAACTAGCATTACAATTGACCACGTGCCAGTTTGACAGGCAAACACATCACTATTAAGCAATAACTTTTCCTTCCTTGCTTATCCCCAAGATCTTATGTTAATAACGCAACATAAAATATAGTAGAACATTAAAAGTTCCATAGTCTTTTAATAAAAGTCTAAATACTTTTACATTTTCAGTGTCTTTAAAATATCTAGAGTCTCTTAACCATGGATTCCTGTTAAGCCCAGAATAAGCTATATTCTTTTTTATTCTAAAAGTGAAGAGCCAAGCCATTGTTACAAATAAGATTAAAGCAAAAAGAAAATCCAGCCTTTAAATATCTCAGTTCCCACGTCTGGTAGTCACTCATGATCTTCCGAATTACAAAGGATTTGGGAAGCTCCACTTACCTGGTTCTGACATTCACAACACACAATTTTCCTCATCCTCATAAGCCCAGGGCAGCTCCATTCCATAGCTGTTGCTGTCCTTGGCAGTCATCCTACCTTCCTGGAGTCTCCACAGCAACGGAGGCTACACCCTCATCAACAGCCTCTCTTCAGACAAGCTTCAATCCTGCCACCTAGCACCACGCCTTAGTTGTTCTTCATGACCCCTTCATGTGGGATCTCTCACATAGTATTTGCCAAGTTCTTGAGTCAGCTTGGTGTGTAGCCTTAGCTCCACGCTGGAATACAGCCCGTTCCAAGCCTAGGTAATTACTCCCCAGCACATTTCATTTCGTTAATGCTGCTCTCATATAAATCAAAGCTGAGTTTTCAGCCTCATCTAACCAGTATCGTGATGGTTTGAAAGAAATTGGCCCCCGAAAGGACTCGCACTATTAGGAGATGGGGCTTTAATGGAGTGGGTGTGGCCTTGTTGGAGGAAGTGTGTCACTGTAGAGGTGGGCTTTGAGGTCTCCCTATATGCTCAAACCACACCCAGTGTCTCAGACGACTTCCTGTTGCCTATGGAATCAAGGTTTATTAACTCACAGCTCCTACTCCAGCACCACAACTGCCTCCATGTCTCCATGTCCCGACATGTTGATAACAGACTAAACCTCTAAAATTCTAAGTCTCCCTGTTAAATATTTTCCTTTATAAGAGTTGCCATTGTCACGATGTCTCTTCACAGCCATAGAAACCCTAACTGAAACAACTCTCTACCACGCTAGCAAAACAAACACTTCCACAAATTCAAATATATAAAAAGCCATGATGGAGTCTAAGGATTCCCAAACTTCCCATTCAGATTTCATAAGCCATGTCGGCCTCCATCACCTGCATTTTTCCCAAGCCCGTTTCTGATCCCTAAGTGGATTTCTAGCCAAAGTTCCAAATTCCCCCACAATTCTTCCCAGAATAATGTGGTCAGGTCCATCTGAGCAGCCTCTCGCTGTCTGTGACCAATTTCTCATCAAGTTTGCCTTCTGCTGCTGTGAGCTGCTGTAAAAACACAATGGTCCATAGTCAGGAGACTCAGGAGTCTTGGGGCAGAGACCTCAGGTCGAGACTGGGACAGAGGCTGTGAAGGAGCGCTGCTCACTGGTGTGTTCACGCCATCTGCTGAGTACCGTTCTGATACTGCTCAGGCCTACCTGCCCAGGGATATCACTGCCCACAGCAGGATGGGACCTTCTTCGTCACACAGCATTTTGAAAGAACGCCACTACAGACACGATCACAGACCAACCTGATGGAAGTAAGCCCTGATTGAGGTTTCCTCTTCCCAGATGTCTCGTCTCTGTGACAACATGACAAGAACTAACCAGTGCCTTTCTCCTTCATAAGATTGCCACACGGCGCCACTGTCCAAGTTGCTTACAGAATGCTCTGCCTGGAATTCTGGAATTCTGCCTGGGTGCTCCTCTACTTTACAGAAAGAAGGCATGGCATAAGTATGCAGAATACGCCATTCTACAGTTTTCTATGCAACTATGAAGTGACTGCTCAAACAAGGTGGACAGCCTCCCAAAGACAGTTGAAATATTAGCACTAAGATCCCAGGAGGAGGAGCTTCTCCCTCAGGATTTTGTAATTCTATCCACAAAGGACTATCATTTGGTGTGGTCCCCCAGTAGATGGAATATCTTCAAGTAGGAACCAAACAGTAGAAAAGTAGGAAGATTTCCACTCACCATCACTTCCAGGGACTCACCTGAACATGGATTTCCCATTGTAACATATGTAAGCTTCTGATTATAAGGAAAACTCCCATACAAAGGATAGAGAAAATGAATGCCTCAAAGTCACACTGGGCTCCTTGTGTGCATACATAATAGAGAAGGCCGGGAAGTGTTGTATGATGTTTTATTCTTTTGGCTTTTCTGAGGGGCTCAGAACATAAACCAGCTCACACATAAACCACACACAGAGGCTTATTCTCAGTTATGAATACCTGGCCTTAGCTTGGCTTCTTTCTAACTTCTCTTGTCTTAAATTAGCCCAGCGACCTTTTGCCTCTGGGTTTTTATCCTTCTACATTTCTGTATTCCTTACTTTACTCTTTCTCCATGGCTTGAGTGTAGCTGGGTGGCTGACCTCCGGTGTCCCCCTCTCCTTGTTCTCTTGTTGCTCTTTCCTCCCAGATTTCTCCTTCTATCTATACTCTCTGACAGCAAGCCCCGCCTATCCTTGCTCTTGCCTCACTATTGGCCGTTCATCTCTTCATTAGGACCATCAGGTGTTTTAGACAGGCACAGCAACAGCTCCAGAGAGTTAAACACATGCGGCATAAACAAAAGTCACACACCTGAAAATAATATTCCCCAACAAGGAAGATAAACTGAGCATCAGAAGGAAACATGGCAAGGATCTGCTACTTAGGAATTTATGAAGCATGGGTTTATAAGTCCTAATATGTGAGGCAAACTGACCTAAGGAACACAAGGGCTGAATGGATGCTGCTCTCAAGCCCCACGCAGATTCTCCTAACCAGCCCCCTATCTCCAACCACTATGAAAATGGTGCTCTGCTAACAAGAAGCTTACAGGACTGCTGAACCACCTCCACCTCCACCTCCACACATCCGTTAGCACAGGACTGGCTAAAAGCAAGGTGCTAGATATTGCTAACATTGCATGAGACTGGGGTAACTCCATAGTCTGCTTCCATAGACAAGAGCAAGGCAAGGTTTTCCCTTCAGATGACACCAACGATTTGCTGCTTCCTCTTCCTTATCTCATTTCATCCTCTACTTCCTCAACAAATCATGTTTTATGATTAAAACCCATCAAAGGTCCTTCTCTACCAGCTTTATTTGTATTTGAAACAGTAGAAGGGGTTGATTTAAGGCTGGTGTGGTGGCTCCGATCTATAGTTGCAGCATTTGAGAGGCTCAGGTAGGACTGTCACCATGTGTTTGATGCCACCCTGGGCTACATATTGAGTTCCAGGCCAAGCTGGGCTACAGAATGAGACCTGTCTCCAAATGAGCCAGAGGTAAGGGGGGAGAGGATAAACATCTGACTTGAAGTGCAAATTATTTTGCCTGTCGGGGACCGTCACCCCAACATAGAACCTGGTATTTTGCCCTAAGTGTGTTTGGGAGGCGCATGGAAGAATCAGACCCTTCACTCCATCGTTGTTCAAGGGCGGCTCAGGACTTTTCGTCCTCCAAGCATTACCCGCGTTTATTGTCTTCCAAAAAACTCTGAATCCCTCCTCCAACTCAGGAGGAATCCCCTATTGATATTCCTTTTCCAGGGCACATCCTGTCAGCCACACCTGCATACCATCTTACCAGCTTTGGA
>JAQHUG010000036.1:8820586-8840910 GCA_028555095.1 Dicrostonyx torquatus
AGCCATTTAACTTCTGACAAAAATGTCAAAATTATACATTAAAATAACTGCCTCTTCAACAAAGACTGAATATCCACAGAATGAGAAAGAAAAAATTGAAACTGGATCCCAATCTCAAACCGTGCACAAAAACTATTTCTAAATAGATCAAAGATCTTATTGCAAAACTTGACACTCTGAAATTTGTAGAGGAAACCTCTTCAAGATTCAAGGAGTTTCTCAAAAGAATCCCACTAACGTGGGAAATGATTCCAACAACCAACAAATGGGATTGTGTAAAATCACAAAGTTTCCACAAAGTTTCCGCACAGGAAAAGAAACAATCACTTAGTAAAGAAGCAGGGTATAGAATGTGGAGATCTCTCTGCCAGCTATACTTCAGCTAGGTGATTAGCATCTAGAGTGCATAGAAGAGTGGTAGAATGCTTTTCTATCATATAAAAGGTCCTGGGTTCAGTCACCAACACTATCAGAAAAAAAAAATGTTAGACTAGAAATGTGATTCAGTTGGAATACTGTCCTAGTAATCATGAAGACCTCAATTTGATCCCTAGAATCACATAAAACTAGATATGGAGACACACCCCTATACTCTCAATACCTGGAAGATAAAAATAGGAGGATCAGGAATTGAAAATCAATCCTTAGCTATCTAACTAGTTGGAGACTAGCCTAGGCTATATACGATACCCTGTTTATGAAAAACAAAACCAAATGGCAAAAATTAAACAACTAAACAAAAATCATCTAGTCAATAAGTGGAATAATAAATACTATATACAGTTCTCAAACAGAAAAAATACAAATGGTCAAAAAGTACTGGAAAAGTGTTCAACACTCTTAGCCTTCAGATGGATACAAATTAAAACTTCTTTGGAATCCTACTTCACCCCAGTTAGAGCAACGTTCCTCAAAAAACAAATGCCACGCCCATGCCAGGGTGTGAGGAAAAGGGAATCCTTACACATCGTTGGTGGGAATGTCAACTGAACGTCCACTAAGGCAGTCAGTTTGGAGGTTGGTACCATTTGATCCCATTGTCCCATTCTGAGATAGAACAGATTCTAAGCCACAGAGATTCTTGCACACCTGAATCAACAGCTGCCTTACTCACAACAGTTAAGCAATAGAAGCAACCTATACACGCATCAGCATATCTAGAGATAAATAAAATGTGGCTAACATACAGACAGCATTTCATCAGCTTTAAATAAAAGTGAAATCACTTTCAGGAAGACAGGTGGAAATGGAGATCACTGCTAAGAGAACTATGGCTGACTCAGAAAGGCAAAAGTGGGACTGTCCCCCTTGTGCTCAGAACCCACATTTAAATGCATGTGTAAGGGAAAAAGCTGAAGGGGAAAAGGAGGCCATGGAACAGGAGGGAAAGATCTGAAGGAGCAAAGAAGATGGGACACTTGTGGCATGAAAGCCAAAGAGAAGATCATTTGGGGGCAGAAAATAAACCATCAAAAATGAGTTAGGGCTCATGGAAAGAGCAGTGGAGGAGGAGGATGAAGAAGACAAAGCGCAATGACATAAATCCATAAAAATGTTAAAGAAAAACCCACTACTGTTTACTAGCAAAAAGTGTATTCAAAAAAAGTGTCCCAGTGGACGCATCTACAAAACACTCCCACACCTAAGACTCAGAGAACACTGCAGAAGTGGTGCGGGACAATTCTGTATCCTGTCAATCATGTTTTAAATAAATGCTGATTGGCCAGGAAGGAAGTATAGGTGGGAAAACCAGACAGGAAGTAGAGGTGAGAACAGGAGATTTAGGAAGCAGGAAGCTTTCCTAACATTCCTGTGCAGACCACCAAGGAAGCAGGATGTGTCCCTGTCCCAGCTGAGAAAAGGTACTGGCCATGTGGCTGACAATGGGTTAATATAAGTTATGGGAGCTGGTAGGAAGACTGAGCTAATGGGCCAGTCAGTGTATAACCTAATGTAGACTCTCTGTGTGATTTTCTTTGGGGCTTGCTGGCTGCAGGGTACCGGGTGGGACAAAAACTCCAACAAGCCAGCCCTCATGTTACACTGAAGCAACAGACTGTAAGAGTCAGGGCAGCAGGGAGCTTACTGGGAGATGTTTTTCTCCTAGGAATGTCAGGAACTACACCCATAAACTCTCACCAGCATGACCTGCCTAAACAGGAGCTGGACAAGGACATGACAAGGTCAACAGGGGGCAGCCTAGGAGGTTACATAATCCTGTAAAAAGAACTACGGAAACTAAGGAATCCTGCCTGAGAGTGCGAGAAATAGTCTTCCCCAGTTCCAACATCAAATGGTCAGCCCTGAAAACACACATTAATAATAATATATGCACATACATGGGCATATATGCATATAACAATTGATAAAAATAGAACGTGCATTTGAAGAAAGTAAGGAGAGGGACATGAGAGAGTTTTTATGGAGGAAAGGAAAGGAGAAAAAAATATAATTATAGTCTCAAAAATAAAAAAAAATATTAAAATCCACAAAATTACTCTCAAATCTCATGTGTGGTGTGTGTGTGTGTGTGTGTGTGTGTGTGTGTGTGTACAAGGAGAAAAACAGCTAAGGTCTAAGAGAAGTCTATATCCTCTCAAATTGCATCCCAGGGTTCTAATTTTTTACCCTTTTTTAAAAATCCCTAATTGAAAAGTATTAAGCATCCAATACTGCTATAATGTGCACAATAAATGCACACACTACATAAGTCTCTCCAATAAGATCCATGGATAGCCCCATCATACTCACTAATTAATTTGTATGTTTGTATATTTATATAGTGTTATTAAAGCCTTAAAATTTTTAATAATTGTCGAATTGTAGCTGTTAATCGCAATGCAGATTAATAATTTTACCATATATGCAAACATTCCCTTAATACTTCAGAATGCCATTGTCATTCCTCCTCAATTAGAGTCTTCAAGGCAAAGACTGAGACTACATATGTCTTTTCAGTGTCCCACCAATCCATCCTTTCTGACTAAGTCTTAGCCTCTGAGAAGTTAGAGGGAAACTATCCTAGACTGACAGGATATACACAGACAGGAAAATTCTGGAGTCATGGTACACGGTCATGTTTCATTTTATAACACACTGCCCAATTGTTTCCCAAAGTAGAAGTTAGAAACCACATGCTCATGACCAAGCTATGATCCCGCACTCCTTAAATCCTTGTCAACATTTATCATTGTCAAAGTCAAGCCTTTGCCACACTATTGGATATAAAACTTTATTGTTTTAATTTGTACCTTGCGTAGTGGAGCAGCCTTTTAGTCATAAAGCATCATCTATTTGAATCCATTCCTCTAGCAATTGCTTCTCCTTCCCCAAGTCAGCTTTCCTCCTACTCACTTGTCCATGTGTGTTAGCTATGCCAAAATCATTGAAAATTACAAAGCTTGCTGGAATGAAAGTAGGAATCCTTTGTCTGTCATCCACTCCTGAATTTTTCTCCAGAGATTCCATCACCTTATGTACTTTCAGCTGTTTTTCATAAAATTTACCTCCCCTATTTTGAAATAATATGATTATATGTTGTTATTATTATTGATTTCCTATAGAGAGGGTGGGGGTTTAGCATTCTTACACCATTATCTCACCCGCCCAATAAAATTATAACTCATTTTCTTCTTAAAATATTATAATTTAGAATGTTAGATTATATAAAAATCGACCAGTGCTTAGATCATTACTACCAATATTGCCTTTCCTTTTTTAACATTAGTTTTTCCTGAACTAAATAATTACCTCATTTCCTCCTATGGTTTTCTTTACTGATTCTTCCTATACTCTCAGTTCAATTTCCGCATAACAGTATCTAAATTATTCTCTTCTTCTTTGTGAGAAGCCCTTTGCCCTTCTGTTCCAACTTGGATTGTTTGTTCTCCCAACGGAGCACATAGTTTGCTCCCTGGGATTCTGAGATCTGTCTTACCTGGGAATTCATTGATTCCCCCTGTGTGAGATGGTCTCTGCTTCCTGGATATCCTCCTCCAGTGCTGTAGAAGGTACCTTCTGCCACTGTGAGTAGCTTTTAATCAATTTAGAACATACCATACCAACCTGTAGCTTGATATACAAGTCCTTTTAGTCTATTTTGAGTTTTCATTCTTTTTGTCTGTTTTCCAACGTTACTGAAGTGTTTGATGTAATTCGGACTCAAGTTCCCCATACTTAGGCGTTTTTCCTCCTCTTCTCTAGAAGATTAAAGAGTCTTCTGCGTATCCCCAATATTCTGAAACCTCATAATGTCGTGGAGTGAGCAGGAGGCTTGTTGTTTGAGGGATTGATTTCGGTTTTGGTTTTGCTTTTTGGTGGTGTCTCACCATGTAACCTACATAACACAGAAATATCCAAAAATAAAATAGAAACTTACTTTTGCATAAGTTGGGTCAGGGAAGACTCAAGATTAAAGCACCACTAGATAGACCAGTCTGTCAGTGACTACCTTCTTACTGAGTTTTCACAAGCATGAGCGGCGGAGAGATAACAAAGCAAACATTAGAGTGAGGAGCTAAGGAGAGGTATCAGCCAGTACAACACTGGTTATGCAAGCCTGAATACCTGAGTTCAGTCTCTAGCACCCAGGCAAAAAGGTAGATGTGGTGGCATGTGCTTATAAGCTAAGCCTGAGGAGGATGAGACAGGCAGATTCCTGAGGCTTATTGGCCAGCCACACTGGACTAATCTGTGAACCCTAGGTCCTAAGGAAAGACCTTGACTCAAAAACAATGGTAAACAGTTTTTGATTAATACCCAAAATCAGGTTTAACTCTGCCTCCACATACATAAATACATGCACAAGTATACATGAATGCACACCTGCATATTGTATATCTGCATACACCCACATGAGCACGTACCTACATGCATACACATACAAACACACATAAGAAAAGCAAGAGTGAGAAGAGAAAGAGAGGAGAGGGGATGTCATCTAGAAACAAAGAATCTCATATTTCTTTGATAAGGGCATTAATTCTACTCATAAAGGCTCAATCTTCATGGCCTAATTAGCTCCCCAAAGCACCAGATTCCTAATGCTGGGCTCCCCATACAAATGCTGGGTACCCACAAATGTTCCATCCTAGTGGGTGTGCTCTTTTTCACAGAATCCTAATTTTACTTAATAGAATTCATCTTCTCACCTGATGCTTTCTTACACAGACCACATTACACCTGCTCCTCTAAACTGTGTCATCCTCTTTATTCCCTATTTCATCTATGTGAGAAGCTTCCCTCCAATGTATGATGAGCCTTGACTATGCATTATAACTAAGAGTAGATTATTAGCTAGCCAGTCATTTAGAAGCTTTGTGAAGAAGAACAAGACTTATTAATATATAAGGCAAGTTTGCAGAGTTGTTTTATTCAGAACCTTGAACATCCATGTCTCTATTTTTTTTTTGCACTATTGTCTTTGGGATAGGAATGTTCTAGAGGAAAAAAAGACCACTGTGATGGTTACCCTTGACTTTTAACTTCACAGGATCTAGAATCACAGAAGAGACAAGCTTCTGGTTGCTGTGGGAACTCCTTTATATTGTAAGATTTAGACTCCTTAGGATAGGATACCTATTAAAACATTTACCATATGTCTCTGGCTTGACATTGCTTTTGCTGGTTGTAATCTAATTTTTTACTTGGTATTTGTTTTTATTGTATATAGATTTGTATTAGGCTTAGAACGCTTTTACTTTAAACAAAAGGGGGAGGTGCTGTGGGAACTCCTTCAGCCAATAGCCTTTAAGATATTGGCCCACTTTGGACATGGTCAAAGGTACTATATATACAGATGTAAAAGCGTGTGCAGCCCCTTGACTGCTGGATTTGGTTCCTGTTTCCCACTCATGCAGAGGACTTCTGATCTGTGACTTTACCCTTAAATAAAGAATTCTTTTTTTATATTCCATTCTGGGCTAGTGTGGGACTATTTTATTATAATTGACAACATCTGGTCCTGCCTGTGAGAGATTATCTAGGTTAGGTTAATTGATATTGGCTTAACTAAAGACATGCCTTAAATGTGTGTGGTGATTTGTATAAGGATGGCCCCCATAGGCTCATATATTTAAACACTTGGTCATCAGGAAATGGCACTATTTGAGAAGGATATAGAGGCACAGCCTTGTTGGAGTAGGTGTGGTTTTGTTAGAGTAAGTGCATAATTGGGGGTGGGCTTTGAAGTTTCAAAAGCCCAAGGTAGGCCCAGAATCTCTCTCTTCTTGCTGCCTGCAGATCTAGATACAGTTCCTTCTCCAGCACCATGTCTGCCTGCATTCTGCCATGTTCCCTACCACGATGACAATGGGTGAAATAAACGTCAAAAGCTATAAGCAAGTCCCAGATGCTTTCTTTCATATTTGTTTCTGTGGTCACACTAACTCTTCACAGCACTAGAGCACTGACTGAGACAGTGTGGATGGTAATATTCTGTGGGTTGGGGTCCTTGAATGCATAGATCAGAGAAAGGCAGCTGAGAGCCAGCGCTCATCACTCTGCTTCTGACTGTGCATACCTTGTGATACCAGCTGCCTCACGGATCTGCCCCATGCCTTCCTTAGCATAATGGACTGTACCATCGAATTATCAGCCAAAACAAACCTCCTTGGCCTGCTTCTCAATGGGTCTTTGACCCCAGCAACAAGGAAAGTAATGTGTGCGCATTGCAAAGATTTTGGACATCAACCATGAGGACTGTGATGAAGCAGCTCTCTCAAGTTAACTACTTGTATTTAATTTAGCACTCCCGCTTCCAGTAGGGAGCCTAAGTCGACTCTGAACAGCTTCTTTGGAGAAGAAACCTTGTATCTCCTGCAGGGTCTGAAGAATGAGTAGTGGGATGAAAGGAGAGTGAGGAGCACAAGTTCTTCATGGGGACTTCGGATTCTCTCCTTTTATCAGCTCTCTTCCTTCTGCTTTCTGAGTCCCAGATGCTGTTCCTCTGAAACCACTGGGGTCTTTGAGAAGTATCAGCTCCTCTCACTGAGGAGCTTCTCGTTAGTTTCTTAGGTTCTTATTTTCCCTCTCCTTCTATATCATCCAACCCTCAGTCACATGATTTCCATCGCCCATATGTATTAAGTTATCTCTTGCCTGTAGCCATTTACTCCCATTATCCTTGTGGCTAGAGGAGGCATAATGATAAATACTGGAATATATGTATCATGTTTAAGTCAAAATTCCTTGCAAATGTCTTCTCCTAGTCCACAACCTTGTCTTTGGATTTGATCTTTTCCTAAAACTCTATCATCATAATATCTGCTCTTAAGATGTTCTTTTGAGGCTCCAAAAAAGGATAATACTTACAATAGAACTTTTTAAGCTATCATTAATTTTGGTTTTAAACATAAATTTTAATATAAGGAGGTAGTGGAAACCTATAAAAAGCTTGTTATCTTGTGTTATGTTGGTATGGTATGCTATGTTGTGCTATATAAGAACAAGGATGGAGCTATATTTATGCATTTTGGAAGACAGAAGTATGAGCCAACATTCTCTAAGAATTCAAGAAATGGATTCTTGAAGTTCAACCAGGTCTTTGTGAAGAGCCTCTGGGAAGAATCAATGCTGACTGAATACTTAAATGCCTTGGAGGGTATTGTTTACCTTGTTCTTTTCAGGAGGACTGAAAACTTCTAGTCAATTTTAAGCAAGACGTGTCAGATCCCTTTCGATAAATGAAATTATCTGTCTGCTTAGCCAGCCCACAAAGGTGTTTTGTCTCAGGAGTTTGGGTTGGAGGATATCTTTTTATAGCACAGAGAAAGAGGTAAAGGCTCTAAAGGTTGTGCAGATTGACATCAATTAGTGGTGTATCACTCCGTCTTTTCTAGCAGGTACAAAGGCAATCTTTGCTTCAAAAAAGCTTCAGTGACTTTCCCAGGCATTTTTACAAAGAGAAACCTACTTAATCCTCACCATAATCCTTTAAGTATTTAGACTCAACCCTGTTTTGCTTGCGAGAAACTGAGAGGGGTCAAAAGGCAAGGGCAATTTGTCAAGCTGAACGGGGATTAGAATCCAGATCTCCAGATGCCAAGGAAAATATCTTATTGACCACTCCCAAGACCAACCGCCAGCATCTCTCCCAACCATGTTGCTTTAAAGACATACTGAGTCCAATACCCGGGTGGTGGAACAAAGTAGGGACACTATAAGCCAAGGAGATTGTTGGCAGATGTCTTATAGCATATGCCAGCACATTCTGTCAGCCCTTAGGGCACCAGGGCATCGGGTGACCAAAAGGACATGTTGTGAAAAGACCCGCACTCATTACAAAGGGCTCTTCTTCCCTTTTGTTTCACTCATTCTGAGCATCTGGTACCACTCCGTGAAGTGTCAGAATTATACTTAAGACATAGTACATCATTAAAATAAAGCCATGGGCTAATAATTATGTCTTGTTCAAGTGTTTTATGACTAAAGATTCTGACTTTCCCTCAAGGTTTCCAGCTCACTCTTCAAAATTGCTTCTCTCAGGGCATTTGTTACACTGCGGATGTGTCCCCAACAATTAAATAGCAATTTAGTTCTCTATCTCTAGATATTTCTATTTGAAGCAGTATCCGGGAGCTCAAGCTACTTCTGCTTTTAAGATGATATTTATGGAGTCCTCAATCAGCTCTAAGTGTGACTGCACGCAGAGATTCACCAGAGTGGAAAGTCAGCTCCCAACCTCCGTGCTGCTCACACTCCACCAATTTATCTCTTTATCAGCAAGGAAGTTCCCTCCCCTACTCTGCCTTCATCTCATCAAACATTGATCAATAGCTATTAAGACATCCTAAACCCTAAATTTCACCTCAGATAGGGAAAAGGCAGCGCTCTGGGTTATGCAAGTATGAACTCTTACTCGCAGTATTCAAGTTTACATATTAGATGTTGCCCGCAAATATCCATGTGTCAGGCTTGGGCCCAGAGTGCTGCTTTAGGGAAGTAGGGTGTTATGGAGGTTTTGGGGAGGTGACTGAAAACATGTTCCGAAAGGAGATTGGAGAACCTTCGCCTCTTTTATTCTCCGCTCCCTAAATCATGAGGCGGCAGATAGGCTCTGTCGGACACTCCCACCATAATACGCTGCCCGCACTAGAGGCTCAAAGTAACAGTGCCATTCTGTCTTGGCCTGGACCCTCCAGAATCACGAGAAAAATAAATCTTTTTGAGTGAGTAGCCTCCAGGAACTCATTATAATGATGGACAGCTAGCATGCTTAGTTGTTTTAGGCTTTACGTTATTATTGTGAAAAACCAAATAAGATCATAAGATCGGGCATCTTTAATTATTTGGCAAGTTATAAAGAAGTAGTACTTCGGGGCTGGTAATAGCGTTTTCATACAGAATGCCTCAATGAATACTCTTTGGGAGCTGGCGTCCCTGGTACTTTGTGAATTAGACCAGGATCATTACTTTGTATAATGTAGAAGGATGTTCCTTGTTGTTTCACATTTAAAGCGATTTCCTTCCATGGTTTGATGTCTAGCATGGCTCTACCATGCAGCAAAACGAATAGCACATATTGGGGCAGCTTCCCTGGCACAGACAGCAAAAGTAGTTAGATAGATGCTGAGAGATTTGTACACGGAACAATGCCAAATCAGCCTTTCTCTACACATTTATGGAAAGCGGTCTGTGTAAACAGTGCTTCACAAATTATTAATTTATGCCTTAAACTGCTTAGCTTTTCTACTGTATGGGAGAGTGAGAGAAGCATTTTAAATAAAACTTTCAATCACTCTCCCTCTTAGAAACTCTGTTCTGAAGCCAGGCGGTGGTGGCGCAAGCCTTTAATCCCAGCACTCGGGAGGCAGAGACAGGTGGATCTTTGTGAGTTCGAGACCAGCCTGGTCTACAAGAGCTAGTTCCAGCACAGGCTCCAAAGCCACAGAGAAACCCTGTCTCGGAAAAAAAAAAGGGAAAGAAGGAAAGAAAGAAAAAGAAACTCTGTTCTGTACACTCTGGATAGACATTGAGACACAAAGAGTGAACTGCTGTGATTGTATGGTTAAAAAAAAAAAGTAAACATGCCATGCTCTTGCGACCCAAATCTCAGAACCCAGTGCAGATTTTCTTCATCAGGTGGTTTGGACTCTTGATTAATTCTAGTAGCAAAAATTTTCCACTTCTTTTCGGGGCAAGTGCTTTGCTATGAGACAAACATTCAGGTACCTGAAGCCGATTCCTGTGCAGCCTTCACGGAGCTTGAATTATTTAGTAAGGAAATCTGTCTCTTTACAAGAAACACTCCTCTCCGGGAAGTGCACTTAGTCTTTGGGGTCCCCAAGTCTACCAAAGTTAGGTAAGTTCAACTCACTGTGAGCTAACTCTTACAGAATTATTAAAATAACTCCTATCATCATTATATTGATGCTATACCTTTTACTAATTACAATTTTAATGAAAACAAGGCAGACTGGAAACTCCACTCACCCATCTAACTTCCCTTTGGCTAATTGAAAATATCCATGTGGATGCAATCAGCAAGTCTCCTAGAAACTTACTCAGGAGCTGTGACCTCAATCACTCTCAAATTAGTTAACGTTGAAAAAATCAGAAAAAAAATAGTAAATGCATACATAAATCCTATTAGCTGGTATTCATTAAACATTTCCAATGTAACATGCTCTCTACATAGGTTATTTTTTCTGATGTTGGTGATAACATGACTAGCATGATAATCGATAAAGGTTATGTATCTCAAATGTGCTAAGAGGTAGGCGTCTCACTGTGCGCAGCAATGGCACTCCAGTAACTGGAATCTCTGTGCATCCTTATGTCTTTGCTTTCATTCGCTGCTTGTTGAGTTTCTGCTGCATGTAAATCACGATGCTGGCCTCTGCAAAAGGAAGTAAAACTGAAAAAGACATCATTTCTTCCCTCTAAAACTTTTAAAATCTAAAGGAGTGCACAGGATTCCTAGAAAGCAGTGAGTCTGCAGACCTGTTGCTGGGAGAGTCCTTGATGCACAACAGAACCGGTCAGGAGCAGCGAGACCAACTGGTCCTGCTGCTTTAGGCAGTAAAGGACCAGATGGTGGAGAAGGTCTGCTCTCAGCTCAGGGCAAGATGATCACGAAAGAGAGAAACAGGAAGGAGTCATGGCCCCAGCATCCCCTCCAAAGCCAACTCCTTCCTGCAAGATGATCTACATTCTTCTCCCTAGACCCCACCTCTGAAAGTTTCCTGCAGCTCCCAATACTGCTATATTGTGATGATGAAACCTATGTAACATATATTGCTTCCAGGAAATCTTCAATAACCTAACTCGAGCAGATACTTTGAATTCTTTCCTCCAACAGTAGCTATCACATTGTGTTCCCCTCCGAATCTCACATAAAAGAATACACAGTGGAGAGAAAAAAATCTTCATGAGTCTTCTGGACAGGGGATCCTAAAGAAGAGCATCCTTCCGCCACAGGTCCCACGTCTACTCCCAGTCCATCCCTGTCTGCCCCCCTCCCCCCGTGTCTTCCCACTATGACCCATCCACTCAGGCCAGGCATGATAAGTTCCCACTTTTTTTTCCCTCCTGTGTACTGCCACCAGCTGAAGACGGTCTGAAGACCTGGGAGAGTCAAGAAAGGATTTTTTTCCTTAGAGTTCACAGAGAGAACAATGGTCGTCCTGTGACTTCTGGCTTCCGCAATCGCCAGAGGGTATATTCTGTTCTTTCTAAGTCACTCGTTTTTGCAGCGACACAAGACGAGTCCTAAGAGAGTAAGGGCAGAACTAATGGAAGTGACACGCAATGCAAATATTTTGGAAAAGCAAGAGAGGTAGAACAATAAAACGTAGACTGGAAATGCTGCACTGCTTCAAACATAAAGGTCATGGATGTTAGCATTTCTCCGGCATCCCCTGAAGTG
Source organism: Dicrostonyx torquatus (assembly GCA_028555095.1). Classification (NCBI taxonomy): domain Eukaryota; kingdom Metazoa; phylum Chordata; class Mammalia; order Rodentia; family Cricetidae; genus Dicrostonyx; species Dicrostonyx torquatus. Next base: position 8,832,453 of record JAQHUG010000036.1, read on the forward strand.
AAGGTTCCTTGAGAAACAGCCCTAAGAGAAACACAAGGCTCTCACAGTGGTAAAACCCCATGTTCAGAGCAAGTGACCTTTCACCCCCTCGCCGTTAGTCATCTCCTCCCCAAATCCCTGCTGTCTCATCCATAAAGTTCTCTACTGCCACGGCACACGGCAGGTGGTGTGAACCCTCCTGCTAGACGGGAGCAGTTCACATCTCTGCCTCCAGGCCTTCTACATCCCATGTGCTGACTTTAAACTCTGGGCACAGCGTTAGGCTCAAGGGGATGAACGAGTGTCCTCAATGGTCTACAGATTGTTAAAGATACAGACGTGCAGACGGCTGAGAGCAGGGCAAAGAAAGGATGTACCTCTCTTACCGCAGTATCCTTCCGTGTGTTCATGAAGTAGTGACCGGCCCTCTAAAACCTCGAAATGACTTTAAAAGAGTTGCTGATTTAAGTATGAGAGGGGATGTGCCGTCTAACACGCTAGGAGGCAAGGGGAGGCAAGCTGAGGTAACAGAGAGGAGTTTGGCCTGAGGGGCGTGGCTTAGTGGTACTCTACTGCCCCACAAGCAATAGACCTTGGATTTGACTCCCAGCACTGCAAAAAGAAATTTCATGTCTGCCAAGAGTTTGCATTGAGGGTGTTTCAGAAGGTCAAGGGCCATATACTGATTATTCTCTAGAATTGAGTACTTATATCTGAAAATATCCCTTAGCATTCTCATTTCCTCCATTTCTTTTCCTAAATGTAGACCTTACAATGGTTATTATTGCTGCTGGTGTCAAAGGACATAATGATGTAAAACTCCTTTAGAACATTCATGCTACCGAAACAATCCGTATCTTCTATAGCCAGAGACAGTCGCCCCTGGTGCTCATACTAAGAATTACCCTCCACCCTCACCCAGACTTACAGCGTCAGAACACACTTGGTAAATATGTTTAGGACTCATTTACAATAAAGGACAAGGAGAGAGACAGTTCATATCAAAACATGTGTCCACATTCAGATGTCAAACCCACTTAATAAATACCTCAAATCCTGACACCCTCTACCACGTAGTCAGGTCAGCAAACACATGCTCATGAGTTACAATAGACACAAGGCAAGTGAGTCTCAATAACCTACAGACATATAGAAACCATCCAGGAAGCCCAAGACTGCCAGAGATCTGAAACCTAATAATAAAATATGAAAAAATTGAAGGCACGTTTTAGGAATGCCACAAGAATTCAGACAAGGGAAGGAAATTTACGAGAAACATAAAAAGGTCAAGTTTCTTGAAGGAGAAAATAGGACGCCATCGTGTTTCTTACCCCACTATATTAGCCTTGTGCCTTGAACAATGGCCACATGATTGCTGAAGGAAGAAAAAAGAGAGGAGAGAAGAAGAAGTTGGAAGAGGGAGCAATTTAGAGTGGCAGGAATGAGGAGAAAGGGCTGGAGTAAGCAGACAAAAGGAAAGGCAAAGAGATCTAACCAAGTCAAACCTCCCAGTCCTTAGGAAAAGTTTCAGAAGCATCTCCTTAAAGGGATGAGTAGGAGAATTTCCAAGATAGACAAGGCAAAGATTGGGGTGAGAGCATGGGAGGGAGGTGCTATATTGAAGCAAGAGGAAAATTATGATGTACTAATCCATGCCCAGAGCATTGCTTCCAAGAGAAAGCATTCCCAAAATGTGCACCAACATTTGTGACAACAGAGCTGGCCTTTGCTGAACTCTCCCCTCAGGCAGCAGGAGCGTTTATGGGGAAGCAGGATGTGTCTTATCGAGGGCTCCCACAGTGATCACTAGACTCAGAGATGCCACTGCTCCTGAGTGATGGACGGGGTAGCCACCTGCAGTTTCCCAGGGAACCAGAGCGTTACCACAGCAAGTTGGATCAGGAGAGGAGGAAAATGCTGGGCACGTTTGATTCTGAGTAAGACTAGAGAGCACAGACATTCCCCGAGGACTCCAGGGTTGCTGGAAAGAAATCGCCAGGGGCTATAGGTCCTCCAAATGCACTAGGAGAGATTGCAAGGTGAGGGAATACTGTTTTTCTGCTTTGTGATTGTTATGGTGACTCCTGGGACTCTCATCTGGAAAAGAAAAATATGAGACACACGAGCAAAGCAAAGAAAGTTCTGTCAGGGCAGGTGACCTGGAGTCTGAACTTCCCCTGACCCTGCCATCAGAGGGACCCAGAGGAGAGATGTCCCCACTGCTCGCCGCAGCTGGCACAACCAGCATAAAGAGTCAGCCAGCCCTGAAGAGACAGAAAACACAAGCTACAATCAAACATTTAGAGGAATACAGACATCTTCCTTGAGGCAAGGCACAAGATACCGTGTAACAGAACACAGCTGCCTACATAAACCCATTGTCATTTCAAAGACCACGGCTGGCAGAGTTCTGCTGTGTGGACCTACCAGGTTAAAATCAAAAATCCGTACTAGAACAACAAAAAGAAAGAAAGGTGTTTAATACCTTACTTATTTCAAAACAATTTTAACAATACATGGCAAATGGTACTCAATGCTGACTAAGAGTAAGTTGGAGAAATAGAATATAGTATTATAAAGGGAAAATTACAACAGGAGGATAAATGGGGTGCGAGTGGGGCAGCATGAAGAAGGGAATTTCAGGAGGGATAACTAAACAGTAAAAAGCCATAGGGAGCCAGACAGTGATGGCGCATGCCTTTAATCCCAGCACTTGGGAAGCAGAGGTAAGTGGATCTTTGTGAGTTTGAGACCAGCCTGGTCTACAGAACGAGTTCCAGGACAGCCAGGACTAGACAGAGAAACCCTGTCTTGAAGAAACTAAAAAAAAAAAAAATGCAAAGAAAAAGAAAGAAAAGTCATATGGAAACCTACTACTGTATATATGACAGAGAGAGAGAGAGAGAGAGAGAGAGAGAGAGAGAGAGAGAGAATTTAATAGAGTTTTCATGTACTGGTGAGACAAAGTCTCAATTAGACACCATTATGCCAGTAAAAATCCCAGTACCAGGCATGGTTTACATCTTTTTGAGTCACTGGCCTAAGGGATCCCACAGACCGTCCCCAAACATCATAGGTTATTTCCACTGCTGTTGGTTACCCACCAGAACCTGACAATAAGGCTCTGTTGCTGGAGACACCATATGCTTATGTTATCAAACATGGAGAAATTGAGCCAGTGCCCAATCAGACACTTCACCCCACTGACTGACATCCATAGTGTTGGAGAGTGCTATACATGCTATGGGGGAAGTGACCATCATTTTCACCCAGGTACGAACCTCATGACCTACAACAGCAAGACAACTGTGAAATATGCCCCATTGCTACAATAGAAGCACTAACATTAGGGAAACAGCTAACCACTTTTTAATTAAGTTTGAGGTCTGCTCCATGAGATAGAACTCATGCCTGAGATTTCATTCTGCTAAACAAACATAACAATAAAATAATTCCTGATAATTTATTGCTATATTCACGGATCAGTTCATCACTCAAACCTCACCAGAGAAACTTCTTGCTGTAGGTGGGAATCAATACAGATAGCCACAATTAGACAATATTCAGACAGTAAGAATATTGTGGGCCAATGGTCTTGTGCCCTGTAAAGATTAGCCACTTGTATTGGTTTAATAAAATGCTGATGGGCCAGTAACCAGGCAGGAAATATAGGCGGGTTGACCAGAACAGGAGAATTCTTGGAAAAGGAAATGCACAGTCTGCAGTCATCACTCAGACACACAGGAAGCAAGATGAGAATGCCTCACTGATAATAGGTACCAAGCCATGTGGCTAACACAGACAAGAATTATGGGTTAATTTAAGATGTAAGAGTTAATAAGAAGCCTGAGCTAATAGATCAACCAGTTTATAATTAATGTAGACCCTCTGTGTGTTTCTTTGGGACTGAATGGCTGCAGGACCAGGCAGGACAGAAACCTCTTAATCCTAAATGGGTTGTCTATCTCAAACCCCTCCCCTCAAAGCTCAGGGACCAATGTGGAAGAGGGGTGGAAAGAGTGGCAGAATGGGGTGGATGACTCCAAGGAAAGACCGTTTTCCAGACACAACAGGACTGGTGCACATATGAACTCATACAGACAGTGACAGCACCCCAAGACCTGCACAAGCTCAGGCCAGATAAAATCCCAGCAAGAAGGAGCAGTGGCCACAAAGGTCCCACCCTTAGCCAAGAAGCTATTTGAAATTGATACATCCTGGGAAAGGGAAAATCAGTTGTCTTCAAAAAATGACACTGGATATATCAATCATACCCCAAGGCACACCCCATTGCTCACAAGTAGCTGGCCAACACAAGTCAGAATCCATATGTGTGTCTGTGTGGGGAGGAAGGGAACATTTTGCTTAGGTTTTGATTTCATTTTTGTTTTTGAGAGAGAGAGAGAGAGAATATAAAATTGGGTAGGAAGGGAAGTGGGGGAGAATCTAAGAGAATTTAGGGGAGAGGAAGGAATGTGATTAAGATATATTGTATGAAATAATCAAAAATAAGTATTAATAAAAAAAAAAAGAATGAGTCCTGGGGGCTGGAGAGAGGGCTCAGCAGTTAAGAGTTAAGTCCTCTGGCTGTTCTTCCAGAGGACCCAGGTTCCATTCTCAGCACCCACATGGTAACCCCAGCCCAGTCCCAGAGACCATCTGGCTTTCACAGGTAGTGCATGTCAGGTGCATAATGCCTAGATATGCAGGCAAAACACCCGTATACATAAAACAAATAAATAAATCTTTTGATAGAAATAGAGAGAGCACCAGGTTCTATGAGTATAGGCTTAGGGGAAATCTGCTTGATTAGGAGACATTGGGAAAGACAATACTAGCGCTCCTTAAGGACATGGCTTCACAAAATGAGGCAATGTGCTTTCTTGCCCTTGAATTATTTTGCCAGGAGTAAAAGTAAAACACAATCTGCTGAACTGTGCAATGTTTACATTTTTGTAACCTGATTGCCAATTTTTCCAAAATGTTATGCATTGAATATTACTGGCTTTATAGGCTTTCAGTCTCAAAAGTCAACAGCTTACTTCTTTTAAAATAGTAATGTCCTTTAAGTCACTCACATTAGTAACTGTTTGCGAGGTTCAAGATGGCAATATTGCCTTTCAGTGTATTAAAAACCTGACTCACTTTGAAACACTCGCAGCATGAACTAGAAATTTAAGTTACAGGGCTTATATAGAAAAGAAAAACCAATCCAAATAGCAAGAGAAATTTCGTATTTGCAATGAATTATTGCTCAAAAGTGTCTTCTGGGGTGTCAGACTCCCCTGGAATGACCCCTTCATGCAGTCTCTTCTGTCACAGTCTTTTGGCTGGAGATAGATGCTATTTTCTGGAGACTTTGGCTCCTTATCTGGCCATCATCCCAGAAGTATTGATCAGCTTTGTATCACTGCCTTACTCCCCATCAGAATGGCGCCAGGGTGATCTGAAACCCCAATTCTATCATGCCACTACCGCATACATCCCAATAGTCCTTCCTTGTCATCCCAGATGAAAAGCTTCAGCCTCCTTCGAAGGGCTACAAGGCAGTCCTGGTACCTGGGTGTGACCCTGTTTCCACTTGTCCTGGTGGAAAATATGAGCCCTTCTGGTAAACGGCTTGTGCAAGGTCAGCACCAATGGATGGCATCCGTTTTTAAAGCCTGGGCTGGGTAGTGACTGCACTCCTCCACTCCCACCCCAGCCGCTGCGTTCTCTCAACAACAGCCGAAAGTTCTCATTTTCACATTCACTTGGGAAAATGGAAATAGCACGTTTTCCTTGCTTATTAATTGCTTGAAAACTGTAGTTGAGGCTGAATGGCAGGATTGAAAAAGCAATTCGGCTCATTTGAGAATGAACTGCCTTCTCCTGTTCATTCCCTCCATCTGACAGAAGCTACTCCCAGCATTTGGAGTTTTTTAGTCCCAAATAATGTAGACTCTCAGGGTATTTTCTTTGAGATGATATTTCCTAGATCACGACTATGGTGACTTTAATCTCTTACACGTTTTATTTGTAAAGGGCTCATCCTCCTGAGGTACTGCAGTTAATGCTGTTCACCTCCTGGTGGCGATGAGAATAATTACGGGGAAAAAATAGCGGAGGCCACTTGGTCAGCTGCCTCTGTTTGTCTTGTTCCTTCCGTTGTTCTGGGTGCTCTCTCTGTGGAATAAACTCTGTAGCTCTAATAACTTCTACCAAAATATGAGAAGACCCAAAGCCAAGCAGCTCTAGATGTGGTTAGTGAAAGTACTACCAAGTCAAGAGGTGCTCATAAAAAATAGTTAGGTCATTGGCCCAATGACCTCTACAGCAATGCTGCTTGTCTGCCAAGTGGCCACTGTTCTCTTCACAGTCTACCGCCCAGTGTCTGCTGACATGGCAGAGACCTAGGGGTTTCTACAGTGCTCAGTGCTGGACTGGAGGTCCCTAAGAGAGCTGCCCTCACGGCCTCTACTACTGTACTTCAGACCTCATGGAAGGGAATCTGAGATTCCTCCGTCTCGGCTGGTGGACAAGGCATGTGTTCCCCGTTCACCTGCACACAAATACACAGCATTTTTATTTAGAAAAAGACTATGTTATTTAGAAGAGTAAAAAAGGAACTACCTGAATGTTCTGTCAAAATTATAAATAAGTGTATCAGTCAATGAAATACATAGTAGTTTATTATGTTATCTCAATAAAAAATACTGTATATTTAGAATGATTATAGCAGGCCTTTCCAGTTCAATGTTTTCCAAGGTGAAACACTGAAGTATATGGCACCCTACACCATGATGTGTTGTAGGAAGTGCACAGTCCCAAGTCTGTATTGAGAAATTACCTATCTTTTCCCCATGTCACTGATCACTGCCTAAAGGCAGCCTATTCCCACCAAACACTCAGCCACAGGAGGTTAACCACATAACATACACATAGATGGCAGTGATATGGGACTTTTTAGGTCACTCTTGGTCCTCAAAGGGTGGGATGAAGCCCAGTCTCCCAAGACTATTCTCCCTTTTCCTCCAGTGCCCAGAGAGTGTGTGAATCTGTCCACAAGCTTTCTGAGGCTAGTGGGCAGACTGAGTTACGCATGAAGAGTTTGCAGGTCCTGACCAAGCTAAAGCGACCTGTTCAAATAGATGGCAAAAGCCACTGACAGGACAAGGGCACCACCTCAGGATCAAACCAGTGACGGATGGGCTAAAAACGCTGTATGACCCACTGGGGCTCTTCCTGGAGCCAGAAGTTACTCCCAGGACAGATGATCGTGCTCTTTGGGTAAAGGAGGAACATTTACCCAAAGGGGCTGATTTACTTGCATGGAACTGAATTACACAATTGGTACTTTTTTCTAGTTCCTTTTTCAAACAATTTAAAATTTGGATGACTTGTTTATCTTGGTTCATTTCAAGGCAGTGTATAGAGTTATGTATAGAGCTTTCTTGGTTCATCTAAGCGCCAAGTTAGAGATCTCCCTATATAAATGAACTTTAAATGCCTTGGTAACACATCTGAAGCTTCCTTTCATGAATAAGAGTCTTCATCAATTAGTGCCTCTGGACGGCACCACATGTACATCAGAGAATTCTCCAAGTTGTCACTCAGTGGAACTAGGATATGGAAGAGTTCCAGAGGGAGTAGTGGGCAGTGGCGGCAATGGTAGAAGAAAGGAGGAAGAGGCCCCATGAGATTCCATGTGGGAAGAAATTGTTAAGAGGTAAGAAATTGTGTCTACATTTCCCAGTTTTGGGCCTATTGAATATTAACAAAGGCTCCTTTTGTAATTATTTTCTGTTATAAGTGTGGGACTGGGCACTGAGGAAACAGTATGAAAATGTTTCCAGGCACCGAACATAAGAGCTCCCAGGTACGGAGTCTGCGGGCCTAGACATCTTTAGGGATTACTCTATATGTTGTGTTAGTTTCTTCTGCAACACAAAAGATACCTTGCACCCAAGTGTCTTCCAGGAGTTTAGAAACCTCAGATCTTGTACATCCCTGTCTCAAGTGTAAAATTACCATGCCCTATGCCCAATCTCTCCCTCGTGCTCTGTCCCTCTGATGACAGTGTGGGGAATGTGTACTAATCTGTTTGGGGAATAAGGGAAAGGTACGGGAAGAACAGAATGTATTCCCCGGGAAACGATTTGAGTTTGCTAAACAAAGAAACATACAGACTTGCTTATAGATCCCTATGAAGTGATGCATTTCAGATCACTTGTAAAATACAGGAACACAACAATGGAACGTGTGTCCCAACAAGAGCTGTCTTTTGAGAACTTAGGTCAAACAGAGCAAAACCTACCCAACTATATAAAACCTACCTACTATAAATCACAGGTCACAAAACATGGCTCCTATCTGTCAGTGTTTCTTTTCAAAGGGGAGAGGCACCACTGTGCTTTGCACACAAAACTAAAATGCTATGAAAATTTAAAAGGAGAGAAAAACAAAACAGAAACAAATGGCTTTTTCTGAAACTCACCCT
>JAQHUG010000036.1:8843580-8857357 GCA_028555095.1 Dicrostonyx torquatus
CATATGCGCAATGCACTTGTTTATTACTCGGGAACACAGGATATGGGCACCATCTTGTAATGGCGAATAGCGGGCGCAGCTCCCCACACTCCTGCTGCTCTCACTCCGATCTCACCCAGCTGTCTTTGTCCTGAGTCACCTCTTCAATCCTCAGCTGCACAGCATACCATTTAGAGGCATTGGTTGACCTCCCAGACTCGCCATTGGCTCTCTCTGCACAACCTGCTTCTGGCACTATGACCCAAGACACCTCCTGCTCTGGTGCCCTCCCACTATCAACAGCTACTCCATTGCCTCCCCATTTATCCTCTGTGGTGCTTTCCCTTTCTAAAGTTCCTTTCTCCACCTTGGCAGACCCAACAGAAAATCTTACCCATAACGCAAACTCAGTTTGTGTGTGTCTGTGTGAGAATGTACCCATGAGCACAGGTGCCTGTGAAGGGCAGACGAGGAGCTGGAGCTACAGGCAGTTTGGAACTGCCTAAAGTGGGTCCCAAGAACCAAACTCAGGTCCTCTGAAGTAGCAGTCCCCACTCTTAAATGCTGAGCCATCTTTCCAGCCCTCTAATTCCTATTCTAATAAGAACTAGGTATCACTAAGATAGTTTCACTATCTACTGGTTTCTCTTTCCTTATCCTAGACCCAGAAACCTTGATTTCTATTTTTTTTAATACTGGCATTCAAGATTCTCACCATCTGCCCATATCCTATGTCTCTTATTTTATTCTCCAACTTGCCACTCAAGGCCTTGTATGTGCTATTCTGGTAAATGTCTGCATAGACGTATTTCCCAGTAACCATGCTGGTATTTAGCTCCTGGCACTTCCTCATTTTCCTGGACTTGTTCTACACCTTTCTGCTTCCTCACACACTGGTGGCCATGAGGCTGCGAGACTTCGGAGGTGAGGTCGTAAGAAGCCTTGCTGTAACTGAGGCGTTGATCTTTCCCAAGTCTCCTGCTCTTCCTATATCACTTGATTCAATTGCAGAACAAATACACAACATTCTTTACAAGAACCTATGAGCATCAGATAAAAATACCTTAATCATCTCATCTTTCCAAATGGAATTCCAGGACTCTGGTTTCCCTTACTATGCAAAGAGCAACTTAGCTTTGTCAACAACTGCTCCAGTGAAACTTTCACATTTCCAGCTCCCCATCATCGTCTTCATCTTCATCATCCTCACTAATACAGATTGCAGTCTGTCTGCATCCAGGCACTTGCTAAAGGTTTGGGGGTACCCGAGAAGCACATTCTTACACAGTGTTTTCAAACAGGTAATTAATTAAATTTATGAAGCATATTCAAAATACTTTCCAAAGAAGAGATTAACATTTTCCTTCTTCATGAAGACTGCGAGAGCCAACCAGACCCACCTCAAAAAGTTGTTGTGCGGCAGAATTACTTGGTAAGTACCAAGGGAAGCCATCTGTCACTGCAGCGCTCTTGGCTTCCAGGGCTCAATGCCACTGAATTCTATTAAAGCAATTCCAGTGTTAGAAACAAATGAGCTGCTCCTTTCAATATGAAAGGGAAGCGACTTCATGGAAAGTATTATGCATAAGAAAGTGTTAGATACGTGAACAAAAGGTGATAAAATTTAAGGAGGAAAGATGCCTGGGGTTTGCCTTTCACCTCGAAATAAAGAATAATAGATACTCTTAGCAAACAGAGAACGGGAAGTGGGGGTGGCTGGGCTTCCCAACGAAAACCTCAACTATAGGTTGTAATTTCACGTTTGCAACACCACACTCTTGACTCTGTGGCACCACCAGTAAAAATGCATTTTCAGGCAGCACACCTGAACAACCTGCGCTTTGCCTTAATTCACTTTCCCTGCTAAAAGCTGAGAGGGGAGGTAGCCCCGCCTAAGGAGGATAGACGGCAGAGCTCCCCATTGGAGGAGTGCGCCACATGCTAAATTAATCATGCTCTGACTAGAATTTGCAATTCTTTGAGAGATGTTCAAGACGGTATAAAAAATTCAGAGGTAGCAGGGAAAGGAGAGAGGTTGTGAGCAGAAAGCATCAGGGTGCACTTTAAATGTAAAAGATGCATTATAGCTTCTAGCACAGGAACAAGGCAGCTTGTCTTGCCCAAATGTGAAAAATAAGGACTATTCTCCTGGAAATGCCATGTGATGGGAACTCCCCTCCCAAAACCGACGAAATTTCAGACTCACTGGTCCTTCCGTGGTCATACTGCTCTAGTTTGGTTTCTGCTGCTGGGATTAAATCCCTGTGAACAAAAACAGCTTTAGAGGAGAAAGGTTTATTTGGCTTACAATTCCAGGTCACAGTCCATCACTAAGGGAAGTTAAGACAGGGACTTAAAGCAGAACCCCGAAAGCAGGCCTGCTTCCTGTCCCATACAGCATAACCTCTGACCAAGGAAAGTATTTTACACCCAAAGAAGTTTGGGGCAGGGATCATGGAAGATGCCGCTTGCCGTCAGACAGGCAGTGTCTAGGGAATGGTGCCACTCACAGTGGGCTGAGCCCTTGCACATCACCAACCGAGATCTAGACAATTCCTTGACTGAAAGCCTCAATTTTAGGTTCTATCAAGTTGACAGTTAAAGTCCATGAGAGAGTCTGGAGAGCAGAAATCGAAGGGAGGAGAGATGTAATTAGAACCTCAAAACTGTAAAATATTGTTTTCAAAAAGCTAATCAAGACAAATGAATGTAAAACTCATCTATCTTGAATTAGCATAGGTCTGTCAAAGCTATATGTAAGAATAGGGTCAGTCTGGTGATAAACTCTCCTTAAGAGAGCACAGCCCAAATAGCTAAACTAGTCTTAGAAGTATTTTAGTCTTTTAATTCATAACTCCTTCCTCTAACTGTTGGTTTCAAGCTACTTTCTTTCCAAATTACTAGAATTTTCACATTGTACCGTGGACTTCACCATTGGTCTTCTATATGAAAATTTCCATTTGTGGTCTCTTTCCTCACCTCATCTCAAAGATAGATATTAATCCTGGGCCATCATGAGTTGAGGTCATGGGAGGGTTTTCAGAGTAAATGGATCCTCTAGAGTTACTCCTGAATGTTAAAGGCAAAATGTCGAGGAATAGGGACAACAATGTAGCTCAGCAGCTAACGGCACCTGCCACCAAGTCTAATTACCTGAGTTCGATCCTTGAGACCCAAATGGTAGAAGAATAGAATTGACCCCCACAAGTTGTCTTCTGACATCCACATGGGTTCCATGGCATGTGCATTTACATTCCCATGCATACACATGCATGCACACACACACACACACACACACACAAATAAAAAGTAAAATAAGTGTAATAATATTTTAATAAAAGAAAAGGCAAATCAATACCCTATCTAAAATAACAAGATTTTATCATCAATGCACTACAACTTAGTATAATATTCTATGATATTTATAAATTTAAAATAAAAACATTATCCTTCTTTCCCCAAGACGCTTAGGCAATATTTTCCTGAGACAACTCTGTCACACCTTGTTCTAAATCTCAACCACATTTCAGCGCAATTTTCTATCTTATGGGTTAGAAATGGTTTTATTATGATCATAGAAGAGACAAAAGGAAAGAGATATTTATTATATCAGGAGGCCCCCACCTTCAGTTGCGGAGACAGAGTGAACAATTTTGGCAGGGACAGGATGAATAAGCATGTAGGTGAAGCCTTCACAACAACCCCCCATTCACCTTCCATCTCTCTCTACCCAGGTCTTATAATACTTCCTCTTGCTCCTGTTACTGGGCTCTTTTTTCTGTTCTCCAATTAAGTGTTCTGCTCCAAACAGTATTACGCTAGCAGCTAAAATCCTTTTTCAGTGCTCATCATGACTGATAAGAAGCTACAATACAGTCTGTGCTGAATTCCAGGATTCAGGCGTCTCCTTGCTGTGGAGATGCACTCTCCTTTATCATCAAATAAAGGGGATCGGCTGCCAGTTCTCAGCATTGCTTCTCTGCCTGATGGTTTTCTTCCTGAACTCTCTCCTTCCTGTGCTCCTCTCGGAGAGGCAAGGCACCTTGGCTGAATCCTAGGGACATGTGGGCTATATATGGCACCTTGTGCATCAGGTGAACCTCTCCTGATACAACTCCCCTTAGAGCACGTAAGATCTGCCCCTCAAGCTCACCATCTCTAGGAGAGAAAGGAGCAGAATTCTATATGCCTTTCAGCTTCCGTTTAGTTCCTTTACTAAACATTCCTCAGTCAACTCAAACTTTATACAGTCTGCTGGCCATCTTGCTGTCCACTCCGTACATACCTCCCCAAGGGCTAAGCGGGTCTCGAGCTTTCAGTGCCAATGGAAACTTCATTGCTCACAAAGAACACACAGTATCTGTGCCCTCTACATAACCCAGTGCTTCTACGGTTATGACAGCAACACACTTAGCCTGCTCTGTGACACCCACCACACTTACTCATTGACTTCCACACCAGACTGAAAAAGCCCGTGGGACTGCTGGCCGGTGCATGGCAGGTGTTTTTCACTTGGATGAATAAAGGCAAGAGGAGCGTTTGATTCTTCTAGCTAGTGCAATAGCTAGGGTGGTAGCCAGAAACTAATTAGCATTCAGTAAAAATACTCGTGGATTAAATGCAGGACTAAGAACCCTAAGGATGTCAGCTGAACTCAGCAATACCCTGAGTCAGCTGGGAACAGTCTTCCCACCCTGGCTCCTGCCTGCTCTCTCAGTGGGCTTCTTTCTCGTGACTTGGCTCAGATGAAAGGTAGAAAGAAAATAGGAGAGAGAAAAAAAAACAAAAGTAATAATATGCAATGGCAACTAAGCTGCCACATTCAAAAACAATATTCTTCTCTGTTTCCTTCAGCTCCTACTGTTGACTACACCCCTCCCCAGAGGACAAGATCACAGGAAATACACTCATAAGGGGGAAAATCACCACTATTTTATTATAGAAAGTGTGCTATTTAAATCCTCACTCATGAATATGTAGCTAATATTGACTAATGGGAACCCTAAAAGGAAGAGCGCTAAGGCTTTTTTAAGGCAAATTCATTGAAATTAAGGTCATCTGTGAGAAATTTGTTTAAATTCTTTTCTGAGCCACATCCAAAACTCCAGCGGGCATGTTAAATAATGAAAGTGCAAACTATTGGGATTTGGTGCTGGTTAGTATGTTGGCACAGCACATAGATCCCTGTGTGGTTTAAATAAAAAAAAAAGCCTAAAAATTTCTCTGCTTCCTTTATCTAGAAGCCTCCAAAATTAAAGCAGTTTTCTTTGTGGAGTAATACATGCTCCCCAAATTATACTCTAATATTTTCACTCAATGACTTGGAAAGTCATGGAAATGCTTGTTTGGGGAGTTGCCATGCAGAAGAGAAAGAAAGAACCACATCAGGAGGATTTTAAAAAAGAAATAAAACAAAGAATTCCAAGGATTGTCACACTCTGATCTGCATAAATAAAAGATAATGGCTTCCGTGAGCTGGCCAACCTTTCTGTGGAGTGATCGGTCTGTGGAGAGTCATGTCGGAGAGGCTGCAGGTCATTATGGCAGGATAAAGCCTATTTCTCATTTATATTAAAGAACCTTGCCTGTTAAGGGCTTGATTTGAATCTCAGACATAAATGTGCATGGGGCTACATACCTTGTTAAGTCAATTGCTACACATGCATGCTCTCCCTAATACACATATAGATTTTACCGTCCACAACCCCACCGTTACTCCAACGGTTCTTTTCTTGATTTAGAAAGGATAACATTTAGGTAGATCAGAAATGCTCAAATAGACAGGATTAAAGCATACATTTTTCTCTTGACACAGAATTTTTTTTCCTAATTTCTCGTAGAAGAAACAAATTTGTTTTTCCTTAAATGAAATTTGCTACATCAATAGAAGAAGGTTAAACTGTTTCCGGTTCTGTTTTACATGTTTGATTTATCTGATTATCTGGTTTCAGGCAAGATGAATTGTTCCAAGTTAGCATTTGGAGACTTTGCAATGAAGATATTGATATTTTTAAAAAGTGCAATAAGCAAAACCTAGTAACAACTAAGAAGTCAAGAAAAACCATAGCCCAGTGGTCTCCACCTTCCTAATGCTACAACCCTTCAATATGGTTCCTCTTGTTGTGGTAACCCCCAACCATAAAAATTATTTTTGTTGCCTCTTCATAACTATAATTTTGCTACTGTTATGACGCATAATGTAAGTATCTTGATATGTGTTGATATCTGATATGCGACCTCCAAATGGGTCATGACACACAGGCTGGGAACCACTGCCTTAGCCCCTTGAATTCTTTTCAAAAATTATTTATTTATCTTTATGTTATGTGCATTGGTGTTTTGCTTACATGTATGCCTGTGTGAGGGTGTCAGACCTTTTGCAATGGGAGTTAGAGATAGTTATGAACTGCCTTATGAATGCTAGGAATTGAACCCTGATCCTCTGGAAGAGTAGCCAGTGCTCTTAACCCCTGAATCATCCCTCCAATCTCTCCCTTTGAATTCTTAAAGGAGCTATGGATAAAACTGAATGGCTTCTTTGACTAAGAATATGAGATGGCTCTAGTTTTAAAGAAAGCCCTACCTTCTGTGTCTTTGGGTCAAGAAACGTCTGCATCACTTATTCAGGCACATCTAAGTCTGCGTCAACATTGGCATCGACAATCCAAAAAATTATTTACACACTGATTTTCAGATAAAAGATCAATAAATTAATCTTTGTCAGAGTATTAATATTATATGGTAGAAACTTCTTGAATAGATAATAGAGTCTCTCAATTTAGCATGCTCCCTAGGCAGATGAAGCCTTTTGGCCTCTCTGATTAATAGTTTCTAATGAATGAGGTAGTAGGAGTTGATTCAAATCTGTGAAAAGGTAGTTCTATAAAAAATGGACAAAACAAAGGCAGGAATAGGAGCTAGTACAGGGTGGTACTTCAAACAAAAGTCTAGAGAAATCCAGGAGAGCCAGACCTATCAATAATGGGGTGACTTGGACCAAAAAGTATCACAACATAGTTTCAGGAAATATAGTAAAAGGCCCACTCTGTGGAGTCCTGTCAAACCTGGGATGTGTGGGTACGAAAGAGAGCACAAACATATTTCATAGTAAGGGGCCTAAAGCCATGTGTCTCAATGAGGATGCTACTGCTCCCTGAAAGGTTTTGGAAATTGGGTCAAGCATTTATTAGCATGATGGTTGGGGCATTACCAACTTTTACCAGACAAGAGGCAGTGTTCTCCATGTTTGGTTTTTTTTTTTTTTGTACTCTTTTTTTTATTGTTAAAAGAAAAATTTACATTTACTCCCCTTGTCCCAGGCCCTTTCGCTCCCGCAATATCCCACCTCCCTCCCCCTGCTTCCTTAAGATGGGGCAGGATACCCTGCCCTGTGGGAAGCCCAAGGCCCTCCCCCCTCCATTCCGGTCTAAGAAGGTGTGCATCCATATAGAATAGGTTCCCAAAAAGCCAATACATGCAGAAGAGATAGATATGTCCCCGTGCCATTATCATTGGTTTCTCAGTCAGTCCCCATTGGCAGCCACATTCAGAGAGTCCAGTTTGGTGATATGCTCCTTCAGTCCTGGTCCAGTTGGATTTGATGAGTTCCCAATAGATCAGGCACACTGTCTTGGTTGGTGGGCCAGTCACAATGAACAAGGAAGACTAATTCTACCTCCCACATAACTTCTATACATCATCACGTCAATGAGCACATGTTCATTATTATCTAGTTTCCTTTTACAAATGCACACTCAACATTATTTGTCCCTTTTTAATATGCATGGACATCTAGAGTAGCAATTAGAAGCCCAATCAAGGGATGCCATATCTGTATTCAGGGTTTTATCAGGATGACTCACAATTTTGGGGGAAAAAAGGGTATCTATCACAATATTTGAGTAAACAATGCAATATCACAACAGTCTGTTTCTATGGCTGTAGGATTTATAGCGATTCTGTGTATCTTTTCATAGAAAATTCCTGGCCTCTTATATCTCCTTTATAATGAAGCTAAGGTGCTGCTTTAATATCTATATTCAGTACATATATAGAATATTATATAAAAGTAGAACCTTTTGGTCATATCACTGTTGAGAAAACTGATCTAGGGTAAAAATAGTCAGTATGACAAAGCAAAAAAAAAAATAGAAGCTCTTGACAGACCTAATGGAAAGAACTGTCCTTTCTGGGTGAATCTCAAAGCGATAGAAAATTTAAGGCAGGGATGAAGGCACACATGTATGTTTCTTAAAGATCCTGGGCATGCACAGCCATTTCCCCCAGTAGAGGGAAAGTTCAGGCAAAGACAGGGCCCTTAAAGCACATTTTTCATCTGGATCCTTAGGAAGATGCTGCTATGTTTTATTACAAGTCAGAATACCTTAATGCCCACAGAATAGGCATGGCAATGTGGCATACACAGGCAGGAAGCAAAAATTGTCATATTAAGATTAGTAGAGGAGGGCTGGAGAGATGGCTCAGTGGTTAAGAGCAATGCCTGCTCTTCCAAAGGTCCTGAGTTCAATTTCCAGCATGGTGGCTCACAACCATCTGTAATGAGGTCTGGTGTCCTCTTCTGGCCTGCAGACATACACACAGACAGAATATTGTATATGTAATAAATAAATAAATATTTTTTTAAAAAAAAAGATTAGTAGAGGAACTGAATGGCACCAGGGATAGCAAGCCAAAAGGTTATCAGGAGCTTTCCCTGTCAAAGGTAAGATGCTCCTGAGTCAGGCCCTATAGGATGTATAGTCAAATGTTGTGGAATATTAATTTAGCTAGGCAAATGTGTGCTTCTTTATTCTGCTTTTATTTAGCTATGTAAAAATGTGTGGCTGTTTCACCTTCCCTACCTAAGGCACCTGATTAGTCTAATAAAAAGCTGAACAGCCAATAACTAGACAGAGGAAGAATAGGCAGGGCTGGTGAACAGACAGAAAAGGGAAGCCAATCAGTCAATGTGGAGGCCCAAAAATGTGAGCGTATTTCCACCTTGACCAAAGGTTATCATGTTTCTACCTCAAACAAAGGTCCCACCTAGATTTAGATCAGAGAGTTCGGAGCTCTCAAGGTTATTGTCAACAGATGTAGCTAATATCTTGCATTTGAAGAATAGAGAAGTAGATTGTACCACAAATAAAAGTCTAAGCATGCAAGTAAGTTCCAGTTCCCTTAAGTAGATAACATTGGATTCCACACAGGGAGTGATTAGGGTGTGAGCATGACTTGTTTTGTTCTAGCAACAGAATGTTTAACTATAAATGTAGCTTGTAACCTTCAACTGGTCTGTTCATTTTCTTGTATCATGTTAATGTAATTTTTTTTTAAATCTTACTCCTACTTCTTGGGTTAGGGTATTTTAAGCAATTGGAAATGAAACATGGACAATTTCAGTATTCACAGGAACTACCTCCCAATACTATTCTATGTTTCTGTCTTATTATTCTCACATCTTTGTACTCTTTTCTTATATTTCTGATTCCCGTGCCCCTGCCCTGGCAAGTGGTATTTTCGTCAAGACTGGTCCCTGACAAGTCAGCTGGTGGCCAGGGAGCAGCCAGGGACCCACCAGCCAGCCAGCCAGGTGTCAGTCAGACAGACAGACACAGAGAAAGCAGGAAAGTAGGATACACAGATTTTTAAAAATGCAAAAAGCCCCCAGGCTTTGTAGATAAACAGGCAGGTTAAATTAAGTTATAGGCCGAGCATTCATAATTAGTAAGTCTCCATGTTGTAATCTGGTGACTGGCAATCAAGAAAGCCTATGATAGTCAAACCCAGGTAGAGTGTGATAGGATCACATGCTATGGCTGAGATGTACCTACAGCCCCGGGGCAGGAATCACTGACAGTGCTATAAGAGAAAAGATCACAGCAGCGGAATCATGGATACTGAAGCCGTTTGAACCAGGAGCACTTCAAAAGTGGCCAGCTTACACATCTAATAAACCACCGTGGTGTCACAAGGTGTCTTTCCATACCCAGAAGCCATCCTGCCCAAAAAACAAGAGCTCAGATGCCAACAAAGCCTGAGCCACCCCCAGAAATGGCAGAGGGCCTGTTAGAACTTGGATGCAACTCTGGAGAGGTGTGGACACTCTGCAAGACCATATTTAAGTCTTCTCATCAGGGCAAAAACTTTACCCTACTCAGCTGGATACCAACCAACAATATTTTAAAAAAAAATCAGGAATCAACTGTTTTTGTTGTTTGTTTATAGTTTTTGGGTTTTTTAAATTTTTTTTTTAAATCTTAGTTCACCAAGTTTTGCATTTGTGCCTAGTCTTCCACGGACATCAGAAACTGGTTATCTTGAACGTGGACCAAAGGAACTAGATGGGCATTACATTTATCCTGGACCAAAGACTGTTAAAATAAAAACAAGAATAAGAATGCCATCTACTGGTGTGGAAAGTAGCAAGACTCTAATAAATCCGCAGTGAGCAAAAAAGAATGAAAATGCTTCTTCCATTTGACCATGGAGATAACAGCTAGAGAACGGAGTCCTCAACAGCAGCAGTAAGAAAGGATGTCGGCGAGCAAACCTCCTTAGCTCGCAGACCTTTAACCATACCAAAGGTCTGTGGCGTTCCCCACTGCAGCTTCCATCCTGACCCAGAAGAGGTCAATAAAGTGGCACAAAGCATTCGATTTACTGACTTGTTTCAATGTTTGAAAGCAGACTAATCTCCAACTTCCTATTTTAAAGTGTCTTTGCAAATTGGTTTGCCCAGGCAGATAGATGAAAAGCCACGTGAAGCGTGATCGTCTTCCATTTGTTTTTCTAGACATTGGAGTGGTGTGGGGCTCTTTGCATGTTTTTACAGAAGACGATGGGCACTGGGAAACTGTGTGTTCAGTGTTCAGTGCCGACCTCTGTGCACAGGATCATTTCCTCACATGGCTGGAGATGTATTTTTCACCGTTTTAAATTGAAATATTATGTCTAACCACTTGCTATTTCTCAATCCTTTTCAAATCATGGTATTTCATTAGGTAATGTTCATTAAAATGTCTACATCCTCAGGGCTTATTTGATTGAGAATAAATATCTTATTGTCCCAGCAACATTCATAGAAAACATAAAATTATCTCCTTTCTCCAACCACACAGCTTTGGTACATTTGCCAAATACTAAGTGATGGAATGTGTGGGTAAATTCCTGGGTTTTATATTCTTTTCCATTATTTGTTTATCTGGTTACCAATTCTTCACTCTTTTGTTAATGATAGCTTGATGTTAAGTCTTGTATCAGGTAGTGCAAATCATCTACATTGATTTTTTCCAAGATTTTTTTAGGCATTTTGCAGTCACTAATGAACTTTACAATTGGCTTGTCAATGTCTACAAAGATGAGTTGTGGAATCAGTTGAGATGGTGCTGCGTTGCTAAGCTAATTAGGGGCAACTTGACCAATAACGTTGAAGTTTTGTGTATGAGGTCTTTTAATTTTTTATGAAAAAATTTTCAAAATAAACTTAACTCAAAAATGAATCCACAGACCAAAATAGGAGAATTAAAATTATAAACATTCTGAAAATAGAAAAAAAAATCATGACTCTGGCTTTGGCAAAGATTTCTTAAACATTATTTAAAAACCCACAAACTGTGAAACTAAATAATAAGTAAGACTTCATCAAAATCACAGAAGAGGGGGAAGAATGATTTTAAGAGCCAGAGGCCCCAAACACTTGCCGATAGGTAGCTAATGTCTCCTATACATAACAGAGAAACTACACCTAGAAAATCTCAACAATATGGTTGCCTAAATAAGACCTATATCATGATAACACCAGTTGACATGCCAACATGGATGGGGAACTTTTCATAAGCCTCCACACCTAGATAAAGAAATTCAGGCAGTCAATGACAATTGAAAAAGAAAGAATAAGTTTTCCCCCAGGACAATCCCCCGATAGGCTATGCAGTCCCAAGTGATCAACCCTAAACACAAGTATACATGAGCAAAACTAATAGACTCAGTAGGTTTTACATTTAAATACATTTTGTATTTGTATGTGTGTGTTTATGCATGCATTTGCGTGTGCATGCATGTGAATGTATGTAACAATAATAGTGTTAAAAGAAGAGGTCATGAATTTAAGAACTAAGGGAAACCGAGGGACAAAGAGGGAGGTGGAAATGATGTAAATATCACACTCATGCATGGAATTCTCAAAACAAACAAAATCAACTAAATGAAGACGTAAACCCAGAAAATACAAATGAAATAAAACTCTATCTTACTATTTTGTGAGCTTCAAATGAATTAGCCTATATGAAAAAAGATAAAATGTGGTCAGGCAATGGTAGTGCACACCTTTAATCCCAGTATTCACAAGGCAGAGGCAGGTGCATCCTGTGAGTTCGAGGCCAGCCTGGTCTACAGAGAGAGTTCCAGGACATGTTCCAAAGCAACACAGAAAAACCCTGTCATGAAAAACAAAAATAAGTAAAGAAATAAAGGAAGAAAAATTAAAATATAATTCTTCAGAAGATACCATAACAAAAATGAAAGGCAAGCCCCAAACTGAAAGAAAAATTTTGCAAAACATAAACTATCAACAAGAAAGAAACTTAACTGACTGAAAAGATGATATAGCCAGGTAGACTGCTCACCTCTCTCTGTTCCCCTAGACCCAAACCCTCAGTCTCCTCACTGGTCCTGCAACAGATCACTAACTGCAGTTTCCCACTATCCCCATCCCCTGTGTATCCCACAGACCATCCCCTCCTACTCCTCACCCCCAACTCATCTCTGCACCCAGCCTCCAACACTAGCAACATTCTGTGTGAACACAGCTGCTGAGCAGGCCAGGAAAACAGGCAGTACACAATCATCACACTCTCTGAAAATACAGAGAGAAAACAGAAATCAAGGAACAAAACAACCACCCAACAGACAACCCCAGAAATCAGCACCTAGACTTATAATCATCCCAAAGCCAGATGACTAGAAAGAGAAATACTGGACCTAACAGAAGTTATGAGCCAAATGGACCTAACAAACATCTATAGAGCATTTCAGTCGAACACAAAAGAATATACCTACACTTCTGGAACTTTCTCCAAATTGACCACATACTCAGACACAAAGCAAGGCTCAAGAGGTACAATGAATGAAATAGCTCCCTACATTCTATCATACCATCATAAATTAAAGTTGGATATCAATGAAAACAGAAAGCTTACAAACTCATGGACACTGAATATCACTCTACTGAATGAAAACTGGCTCAAGAAAGAAATTAAAGACTTTCTAGAATTCAATGAAAATGAATACACAGCATACCCAGACTTATGGGACACAATGAAAACAGTGCTAAGAGGACAGTTCATAGTACTAAGTGCCTGCAAAAACAAAACAAAAGTGGAAAAATCTCACACTAGCAACGTAAGCGCACACCTGGAAGCTCTAGAAGAGTGGTTCTCAACCTTCCTAATGCTTTGCTTCATATTCTCATGTTGTGGTAAGCCCCAACCATAATATTACCTTGATTGCTACTCCATAACTGCAATTTTGCCACTGTTATGAATACTGATGTAAATGTCTGATATGCAGAATATATGATATGGGACCCCTGTGAAAGAGTCACTCATCCCACAAATGGGTCGCAACCCTACAAATTGAGAATCACTGTTCTAGAACAAAATGAAATAAGCTTACCCAAGAGTAGTATATGGAAAGAATTAATCAGACTGGAAGCTGAAATCAATAAAATAGAAAAAAAGAGAACAGTAAAAGTAATCAATGAAACAAAGACTTATTTCTTTGAGAAAATAAACAAGAT
>JAQHUG010000036.1:8863641-8880520 GCA_028555095.1 Dicrostonyx torquatus
GCTTCTCTAGGCTTGTGAGCTATAAGCTTAATGTCCTTTGTTAATGGCTAGGGTCCACTAATGAGTGAGTACATACCATACTCATCTTTTTGGGTTTGGGATATCTCACTAAGGATGGAGTTTTCTATTTCCATTCATTTGCATGGAAAATTCAAGATGTCATTGTTTTTTATCATTGAGTAGTAGTCTAATGTGAATATATACACATTAAAATAAATAAATCTTAAAAAAATTAATAAGGACATATACTTAGGTTAAGAAATGAAGAATTGTTACCACCAAATCAGAGTCAGTTAACCTGGTTAATAAAAGAGTTAAAGAAATAAACAGATATTTGATCAAAGAAAATGTACAGATGACAAACACAAAAATGTTACCCAATATCATTAGTTGTTAGGAAAATGCAGGGCCATGTAGGTAGTAAACAGAGGTGTTGCAGAGGGGGAAAATAGAGTGAGGGGAGACTTCACTGGGGAGGAAACATGAGAGTTACCCAGAAAGAGAGGTGGAGAGAGAAAGAACACTAAGGATGTTTGAAAATGTTATACAGAAACGTTATTTTATAAGCTTACTTAAAATACATATAATATTTTACATGTATATATATATACATACATACATAGATATATAATTATGTCACACAGGGTAATAATGCTCCCCCAGGAGCCAGACTATCTAAGAAATACTACAGTGTCAGGCAAGGGAAAATACCATTCAAGTTATTGGTTAGAGGGATCCCCAAAACCAAACTAAACTGACACCATTGTCCTTCCTAGCCCCAACTAACTTGAAGGTTAGAGTCTATTGCTGAAGACATCAAATATGTCAGACATAGGACCTGTAAGGACTGAATTGATATTCACCTGAAGTCTTTTTCCTGAGGACTAGCTCTAATAAAATTAGAAGGCACTATGCAATCTGCCATGGGAGAGAAAAAAAGCAATCAATTTTCTAACTTGGCTGTAAAGCCTGCAAAACACAACTGTGACTGGCCCAGCAAGATATCCTCAATGGTGTAATAGTGGTACTATTACCTTGGGGATGGCCAATAGCTGTCTAATTAAAGTCTGCTCAATAGGGGGAACTCATGCCTGGTATTGTAAACTTAGTCAACTACACATGACTGGAGAGAAAATAGACCCTAGAGAAGTACCTACTACTGCTGTTTCCCTAAATCAATATAGCTTCTAAAAGTATTCTAAATACTTACCCTTTTACCCAGGGTCACATGTAGCTCTCACCCTTCATCAAAGAAGTTTCTTTTTGCAGCCCATGGCTACTACAGAGATCCACAACTTGGCAAAACACAGAAATAAGTGTGTGTCATGTTCCCAGCCCTAAGTGGTATATCTACAGAACAGTCCCTACATCAGGGTCGGGAAACACCAAGGAAGGGGAGGCAGAGAGATTATAAAGGCCTGTTGCAAGACAATGCTTTCTAGGCATGACAGAGGACATACTGTACCCCTCAAATCTCAATAGTATGTCTGCCTAAAAACACCTGAATAAATGACAAGTTTATCCAGCTCCTTGTCATTTTAGTAGCCCTAAACACATGTACATATGTGCAACACTAAATGGTCTCCGTGCAGCGTGTGTGTGAGTGTGTGTGTGTGTGTGAGTGTGTGTGTGTGTGTGTGTGTGTGTATAAAATAAGCTTATTCTCTGCACAACTGGAAAGTCATTGGAGTTGGGAAAATTAAACAGGATTTCTATGGCAACAAACTAATAGGCAGTCTCTAAGAGGGAAAAAAAAATTACGTCCTAGACTATACTATTAACATTAATTATACAATTGAGCCTCCCTCATCTGCAAAATCCAAAATCTAATATTCTCCAAATTCAGGAGTTTTTCAGTGTCAACAGACTATCACAAGGAAAATTCTGTATATGGTTTTTTATTAGGGTTGTAGTAAAAAATATGTTGAGGGAAAATTATCTTTAAACTATATGTACAGGGCATACATGAAACATAAATGAATTTCAAATGTAAACATGGATCCTGTCCTCAAAATGTATTGCTGCATATGTATAAATATTTCAAAATACAAAGGAAAAATTGAAATCCAAACTATCTCTGGTCCCAAGTACTTCAGATAAAGACAGTCAATCTGTACTAGTTTTATCTGTACATATTACCTGTTCCCTTGGAGGGAGTCCTTCACGATATGTAAGGGAGACCCTGTAGCTTATCTTCACAACAACATCCCAAGGCTAATAATATAAACCTCTGATCAAGGCCGAGAAGGGCCACAGTTATCTGCACTATCCTCTCCTCTAAGTTGCCATGGTTCTTTTCCATCTTCCTCTGCTTCCTGATCCTCCCCATACACGTGCATGTGCGCGCGCACACACACACACACACACACACACACACACACACACGCCTGTGCCCCTTCCTTCCTTCCCACCCATGTTGATGTTACTGTGTTTTATTTAAGAGAGCCAGGCTTTACTTGGGCTGATCTCTCCTCCTACAGATTTTTTTTGAGGATTCCTTCCTTCCATAGCTTTGGTCTAACATTCCTTCCCCTAACCATCCTATTTACAAATCACAAATATCTTCTCACAGTTTCCCCTGCAGCTTCAATCCCCATGGCACTCTGTAATTAATCATTTGCTTTATCAGCTGCTGGCCTCTGCAGACAAACTTGTGACTGTCCGCAGCACGCACAGCATCGCATTAGGCAACTTAGATATGTTGACCTTATTAGATTTGTACAATGGTTCTGAAACAAAATTTTTTTGTCTTGTAATAATAAGGAAACAAACAAACAAAAGACTGAGCAACTTACCCACAACTTGTTCAGGATTTGAACAAGAAGCACTAAAAATCAGTTCTTACCAAAAAGTGCATTTGGGTGATAGGACCATCAAAAGTGAGCCATCGATCAAGGAAGAGCCATTGGGCCCTAGCCCTTCCTGAAGAAGTATTGGCTTCTAATAGATTCTGGGAAAGAGATAGTTATTGTCTCCCGTTGTGCAGCCACTCAGCTGCCCACCAAGCTCCTATAGCAAGACCCAAACCCAGAGTCACATGATGATCCAGGTTAAATTCAGTGGGTCTCAACAAAAAAAAAGCCATGGATTTTTAAGCATTATAGGGAGGAGGGAGGTTAATAGGGGTTGCAGGAACATTAGAGCGGGCAGGGGCTAATCAGATGTATTTAATACACACTTGACATTAGCAAAGAACAAATTCAGTTTTTAAAAACACCTCACTCCTGTCAACCATCAGGATCCATTATTTTACACTGTGGCTCAGGACCTTCTCTGATTGCACAGGCAAAGCCCGCAGACAGACAGCCTAATGACGGACCTCAAGCACTCTCATTCCTTGGTGTAGTTTAAGGGCTCACTTCTTCAGACACTGTAACCTTAAAACAGGAAAACTCTCAAGTTAGTGGTGTTTTATACTTCTGGAAGTGTGTTAACTGACAAATAGGACGGTCCATACTATGAGCATTCCGCTTAGGGGCAGACAGCCCATGCTGGAGAGTACTCGGGACCCCAGAACCGAGAATTCGGTGCCGTGTTTCATTAACTTTCCACATTCCCCAGAGACACATTAGAGATGATTTCAAGGAAACAGTGAATCACTACTTCCTTTCTCAATTACAGATCGCCAACTGACAGTGACATTTCTGTTGGCGACCACCGTTTTCACTGTGCATTTGAGTCTGGGGAGTGTAGGGTATTTATCCAAAAGTCTTCAATGCCCAGCACATAAAAAAATGTTTTTAAAGCTAATGAACATTTGCTGACTGAGTCAATGAAGTGAATAAGTGAATGATGAATAAGTAAAAGAAATAAAAATGAATAAATGATGACAGAAAAACTAGGAGGAACTGGGAAAGGTAACTCTACTAAACAGCAATATGGTTCCTTAAAGGATCCTTTTATCTTGTCTCCTGACTTGAAACATAGACAGAACTATCTTAAATAACGCTATTGCAATGGGATTTTAAAGTGATTACTGCATATCACAATAAGTAATGTTCCAATTTAGAGCTGTGGGTGATTGGTTCAATATGGAGCAGCAGCGAATGCTAAGAAAAGTGTCGGAAATCCAGTAGCTTATTGGTTAAATATTGGTTTAATTTAAATCTGAATCTTAATCCAGGCATGCCCCACCTCCTCAGGCAGCCCCTTTTAAGTTCTCTCTATTGTATGGCAGTATTTGCAACTATGTCTGTGTACTATATTACACCATAAATACTGGAAATCAGGGACTATGGTTTATTTCAGCAAATGAAAACAACACTGTGAAGTTGGTGGGCATTCATACAGCATGTCTATAATCTAATAGATTTACTCTCTCCGTAGGCACTCCTAGCTACAGTAAATGAAGACAGGATTTTGCTATGGAGAGTCAGTTGTGATAACTATTTTAGACACATCAAAATGGAAGGGGCGTACCCGTAAAAAGTTAGACTAGCAGTGAGCTAGTTTCATAAACACCATATAAGACATACTACTTGGCCATCTGATTGGCCATGTAGAAGAAAATAATGATCATAGTTCCTCCAATAAAGCCATGATAGTTTAACATATAGTTATGTTATAGTTTAACTGACCACATGCAATTCACAAATCCTGGCTCCAATATATTTACATGCATCAGTTCACTTAGTCCCAGCACCATCTTCACTAATCTACAAAGGCTCTAGCCCATTTTCTGGATGGGCAAATTGAGGTGAAAACAATGAGCAAATATAGAGTCACACGTAACTGCAAAATAAACAGGGGTAGATTGTATGAGCTCAGAACCTCTGATTTTAACATTATATTTATTACATTTCTTTATTCAGAGATTGCCTTTTGTCTGTTGGCTGTCTCTATTTGATCTGATTATCTTTTATTTCAACAAGCTTTAGACTTCTTGTCTTCTTGTTCGAAGATAAGCTAGAGTCTTCGAGTGCAGGGTCTGATTCTTTGTATGAGTGGAGAGAGTTGGTTTTTGGTTGCCCAGCCCAGTCCTATCACTGACAGTAATAATTACAAAAGTAAAGGTGTAATAAAGTGGGAGGTTTGAAGCTATATTTTATGAGTCACACACGGGCTCTAAAAAGCTGCCATTTTCTTATTTTTTTTAGAGATACTTAATAGGTAATGTCAGTCGTAAAGTTTAGGGCCCAACCAGCACTTAACATTCCTTTCCCCTGGAATGATCAGCCCTCTTAAAGGAAGACTAATCAAAGGAGTGTGGAAGCGTGCATGCATGTGTGCGCACACGTGTGTGTGTGTATGTTTGTGTGTGTGTATGTAGATTCACGCTCATATCACTGGGGCAAAAGCTGCAAAGTGAATGAGTCGGGATTACAGTGTTGTAACAACTATACAGACCGGGCAACCAGAAAAGGCTGTAAAAAAAAAAAAGAGAGAGAGAGAGAGAGAGAGGGAGAGAGAGAGAGAGAGAATATTATCCAGAAAATTAAAATTGTATGTGGCTGTACATATAGCACATACCACCTGGAAGAAATGGCCCTAAATCGTAGACACAGCATGAAACAGGCATTGCTGAGTTGGTTAGTTTCACACTAACTCATATTATCTGACCTCCTCTGACATAGTTCAACATCTCAACATTTTTCATTCCTCTCTAATAAACTAAGCATCCCTTCACCTTGGTGCAGCCGGGTTCCCAACAACTCCTCTTAGACTCGAAGCTGGGTACCCACAGCTGTTGATGAGCTGAATTCCTTCTAGTCCTTGACTTCTGCTTCCATTCTGATATTCATTTTGCATTTTCTATAAAAGAAGAATATATGTTTATACGTGGGTGTTACTGGGAGAAGTTTTTCAGCTTAAAAGTCAGTTTAGCATGGAGCCTATTTGTCCTTTCTCAATACCATCAACCCATCTAGGATGCTCACTCAGGCAACCCCAGAACTCCCTCACATGGAGTAGCTTGCACAACTCATGCTTGGCACTATCCAAAGATCTGGAAGGTTCTATCAAATTTTGCATTACATATTAGAGATATTTTATTAGAGATGCAGGAGTCTAGGCTTGCTATATCTTCTTGGGAATTTTAGTATAATGCTATTATTTAAGGGCCTTTTATATCCTTTTCTATGAAAGCCTGTTATGTATGTGTATGTCTACGGTTTATTGTTTTGGTGATTCTTTTCTTTTTTTTTTTTTTTTTGGTTTTTCGAGACAGGGTTTCTCTGTCCTGGAACTAGCTCTTGTAGACCAGGCTGGTCTCAAACTCACAGAGATCCGCCTGACTCTGCCTCCCGAGTGCTGGGATTAAAGGCGTGCGCCACCACCGCCCGGCCTTGGTGATTATTTTCTTGGTGTAAACAATTACATCCATTAAGCCACACTATACCTTTCTTTATATTTTATATCTGACGTAGAAAGTTTTAAATTCAACATGAGCATCCTAGTAATTATCTATTATAGTCATCTGTGCTAGTTTTATCAACTCGACATAAACCTAGACATACCTGGGAAGAGGGAATCTGATTTTTGAAAATGCCAAATGCCTCCATCAAACTGTGGGAGTGCCCAACCCACTGTGGCATTTATAATCCCTAAGCAGGTGGGTCTGGGATGAACAAGAAAGGCAGTTGAGTAACTAGGGGAAGCAAGCCAGCAATCAGCCCTCCTCCATGGTGTCTGCTTCAGTTTCTGCCTCCGGGTTCCTGTTTTGAGCTCCTGTCCTAGCCTGGAGTTATAATGTGGAATAAACCCTTTTCTTCTAATTTGGTTTTGCTTGTGGTGTTCCATCACAGCAGCAGAAAGCGAACGAGAACAATCTGCTTCTCAGCACTGTCTTATTGACATAGTTGGAACGTTTACTTTTGTTTTCTAGGTGTTTATTCATGGTCCTGAGTTTTTCAATTGCGAGCTGCAGTGTGCCATGGTTATCGCTCAGTTCAAAGCATTTCATCACTTCTGAGTTCTTCCCTTATTTAATTCATTGAATACTGGCAACTATTTTGCTTTGTTTCCAAAATGCAGGGACATTAGTTATCCTTGAGTGTAGCAATTCCAAAGTCCCCATAATACTCTGATGGGAGGTAGGGCATTTATATTTATTTATGGGGTTTAATACTGTAATTTTACATATACCTAAAATATGTAGTGGTCAAACTAGATTACTTAACACTCCTATCTCCTCAAATATTATCATCTCTGTGCAATAGGAATTTCCAACCTCCTCTCTAGTTATTCTGAAGTGTATGTCTGGTATTGCAGCCAGAAATTAACACACTGGGCCACAGAATGTTGCATAAACGATGACTCACCTTTCCCCTCTGTGCACTGGTACCCACTAGACATCATTTTCCACTCTTCTCCCATTCCATTCTTACACTCTAGTGACTTCTGTCTGCTTGCTGCTTCCCTTTGATCAGCTATTTTAGCATCCTTTAAAAAAACGAGAAGACAGTAATTGACATCTGGACTGTTTACAGCATCTTTTTGCTTGTATTTGTCCCCATCCCTGCTTTTGTTGTTTATGTGTTGCTTAGTCTGTATGAACCTATCCTACATACACCTCGGAGTCTCTTGCCCTCCCTGTCCCTCATTTGTGGTTGCTATAGTAATATCTATGTGGACTCCATCCAAACTTGTAACCTGGTAGTACCTTACCTCACCCTGTGACACATGCTCCTCGCTTTCTTTCCTAGAGCTAGCTGCTTGTTCAAGACATAGCTTGGGATGCCACTCATAAAAGTGTAACAGAGAAAAAGCACCAATAGATACATGCCTGTTCACTTTCTACCTGTCTTTCTTGGAAGACAGGCATGGAAGTTATTTCCCATAGCTTGTCAGCCACATCCCTGATATTGGATTACATAACCAATTACCTGAGACAGTGAGAAGAGAATGAAGTAGAGGAAAGGTTTAAATTAAAAGATCCTGAATCCTTTACCTCTCAGAAGTCACTTTCAGTGAGCTGATTATGACATAGCCATATAAGCCATGAAAATAGTATTGATTTACCTTGCCAATATTAAATACATAATACAGACAAACGTGTATTTTTTAAGTTCTTATTTAAAGTGCCACTTTACTATGAAGATGTATTGTATATTATTGGTAACATATTGATAGCAATAAGTGATTTCCATGATTTTAAGATGATTTCAATCTGGACAAGGCAAAATTATTTTATATACTAATAACAGTGGATTTGCCTTAAAATCATTCCACTTATCTGTCAGTTTATTCCACGACTATTTGCTGGCAGACTTTTCTACTGATGCTCCCACACTGACGCCACTTCATTTCCAGATCACCAACAACAGTAACCTTGGATGCATTTTGTGAAGCCTGTCTGCTTTTACCACACAACCATAGAGTGTGCTGCTGAGAACAGGGGGTACTAAATCCTGGGATTTCCTTTCAGACCCTCCACGTATCCTTCATCTGAGAAAGTTCCAGAAAGTGCTTGAATCCTAACCAAGGAGGACTTGTGGTTTGGGCTGACCTATTGCTCTCACTAGTTCTTTTACCTGTCTTGTTGGACAGACTCTGGAGCAGACCAAGGTCATCAGGAGAAACTGAGGTGCAGAATCTCAACCCACCAGGGCTGTGCCGAGAGGGACAAGACACAGTTCTGCAAGGTAATGATCCATCACCCAGATTTAAGAACTGCGCCACTCCATGGTGACATTACTTAGAATTAATGCGACAAGTAGACGCTTGTCTTCTGCCTGCTCCAGAGGCATGAAATGCACACACTTTCTTTCCTTCATCAAGGAAGAGCAGGAGACACCTCTGAGTGCAAGAAGCATGGCTCAACAACTCCCTGCCGACCCCTGTCTCAGGCTGAAGTTGATGCAAAATTTTCCATTTTTCTGGCTTTATCTCTTTTTTTTTATGACTGGGATATGTTACCAAGATCTCTGTACTGCTCATATTAATGTAGTCTCTAAGCACAAGTGAAAATTCATTCTCTGATCCCAAAAGAGGCAATAGCTACTTTAAAGAATTTCTCTCCACCAATTCTTTTTCCTAGGGAATCCAGCTGACAGGCCTGAGTTATTTCAGATGGTTTAGATACAGGATTTTATGCACACATTTGTTTTTATATATACTCACAGGTGTTCTCACATATCTTTCGCCTCTTTCAAAATTTAGAAGGAATAAAAACACGAGCCTTGAGTAAATCATACAAGATCTACCATCTGTCTGATTCATCTTTTGTTCTTACCTAGCTCCTTTTCCCATGCCTTTCTTCGTCTAGCCTATCGTATTCCATTTGAAGAGGTCAGAGTACATCTCCTCGGTCTGCACTCTAAGGACCTTGTAGTCTTGTTGTTTAATCTGGGAGAAAGAACCTGAAAACCAGCCTCCTCGGGGACTGGAAAGGCACCAGAGCAAACTCCAGGAAGGGAAGCAGAGTGGAAGGAAGAAACCGAATGGTATTTCACTCCATCCCTAAGAAACGTGTTTACACCTGAGTCAATACATCCAGAACATTCTTCGGCTCTCTGGGTACGCTTCAGCTGGGGTTACAAGATGAAAAGGGTGCATTGCGGCTCTCAAATTATTTACCAAATTAAACAGCACTCAGTCAGAAAATGAAGGAGCAGCTCTGGTAGTGTTGCCTCGTCTCTGTGGTAACCGCACCGTGCGGTATCAATCACATGCCTTCATAATTTTAATTTTTAAATGGAGCAATAAATTTGCATGGTATAAAAATATCACCATGTTTAACATTTCCTATTTGTCCTGACGTTTTTATTATTCTAAACACAAAACAGTTTATATGTAAATTGCCATATGCTCTTAAGTTAAACCAATAGAATACTGTCTGGGAAAAAAAATCTCACTGTTTTGTTGTAAATGTGCATAACAACCACTGCACAAATAGTTCAAGAAAATTATAGAAAAGTGACACACAGACGTAGCAAGAAAACTTCATGTGTGACTCAACTGGGTCATGAAGTCTGTTCATGCTTGTTTCTGGTTGTGTTCCAGTAATTATCGTGTTCTGTTTAGAGTAAACAACACTAGGTAATTGTCCTAATTAGGTTTTCTATGGCTATGAAGAAACACCAGGACCATAGCACCTTGGGGAGGAAAGAGTTTATTCGGTTCATACTTCCACATCACTGTTCATCACTGAAGGCAGTCAGGACAGGAATTTAAATAGGGCAGGAACCTGGAGGCAGGAGATGATGCCAAGACCATTGGGGAAGTGCTGCTTACTGTCCTGCTGCCCATGGCTTGCTCAGTCTCTCTTGTAGCACCTAGGACCATCAGCCCAGGAGTGGACCCACGACAATGGGCTAGGCGCTCCCCATCAATCACTAGGTAAGAAAATGCCCTACAAGCTTGCATGCAGCCGAATCTTAGGAAGGCATTGTCTCAGTTGAAGACCCCACATCTCAAATGATTCTAGCCTGGGACAAGTTGACATAAAATAGCCAGCACAGCACTGAAACTGTAATGTTTTATTTTATTTTTTAATTTTATTTAAAAAACAAAACAAAAATGATCTTTTCTCATTTTACATGCCAAATCCAGTTCTCATTCTTCACCCTCCTCCCACTTCCTCCACCTTCCCACCATCCTACCCCCGACCCACTTTCATAGAAGGTAAGGCTTCCCACTGGGAGTCAACAAAGTCTAGCACATTGCTTTGAGGCAGGACCAAGGCCCTTTCCACTATATCTAGGCTGAGCAAGGTATCCCTCCAAAGAAAATGGGTTCCAAAAAGCCAGAACAAGCAGTGGAGATAAATCCTGGTCTCACTGCCAGTGGCCTCACAGTTTGTCCCAGTCATACAACTGTCACCCACATTCAGAGAGCCTAGATTGGTCCTATGCTGGTTCCCTCACTACCAGACCAGAGTTGGTGAGTTCCCATTAGCTCAGCTAAGTTGTTTTAGTGGGTATCCCCATCATGGTCTTGACCTCTTTGCTTGTATACTCACTCCTCCCACTCTTCAATTGGACTTTGGGAGCTCAGTCCAGTGCTCCACTGTGGATCTCTCCCTCTGCTTCCATCAGTTGCTGGATGAAGGTTCTATTGAGATTTAAGATAGCTTATGCTGGAGAGGATGCAGAGTAAAGGGAACACTCCTCCATTGTTAATGGGAATGCAAACATGTACTCTGAAAATCAGTATGGCAGTTTCTCAGAAAACTGGGAGTCAACCTACTGCAAGACCCAGCAATAACACTCTTGGTCATATACCCAAAGGATGCTCAATCATACCACAAGGACATTTGTTCAACTATTTTTATAGCAGCATTATTTGTAATAGCCAGAACCTGGAAACAACCTAGATGCCCCTCAAACGAAGAATGGATAAAGAAAATGTGGTACATTTACACAATGGAGTACTACTCAGTAGTAGTAGTAGTAATAATAACAATAATAATAATAATAATAATAAATAATAAATAATAATGACATTTTGGAATTTTCCTGCAAATGGATGGAACTAGAAAAACTCATCCTGAGTGACGTAACACAGACCCAGGAAGACGAGCATGGTAAGTACTCTCTCATAAGTGGATACTAGCAGTAAAAGGATAACAAGCCTAGTGTCCATGAGCCTATAGTCCACGACCCCAGAAAAACCACGATTTTGTTCAAAGACAATTTCTGTAGAATAAAATTAAACTCCAATTTGTTTCTCACTAAATCTATTATGATAAGGTTTTCACCCTTAAGAGAGATTGTTATATAGAAAAGGTCAGAAACAGCCATTTATCACTTAATTGTCTATTTATTGTGTATTTTATTCTGTTACTAAGCATTCTAAACTAATTTTAAATAAATTGAGTAGGGTAATAGAAAAATTGTGCAACATTAAATTTTTATGTGTGTAAGAGATTTTGGAGCAAGTGTCTATTAGGATGAAACAAGAGGAGGGGGTGGCACTACATGAAGAAACACTTACATGCTCCCAGGAGGGGTACACATGCATCCACTCACGCCTTGATTACTTATTGGTGTCCCCTGAGGATCAGGACCTTGGAGGACGGGAAGTGAACAAACCGATGATGACCTGATTCTCGTGGAACTTACATTACCAAAGGAAAAAAAGAAAATGACCAATCAAACAGCTGCATAACATTAACATCTAGTAGTGACAGGTACTATGAAGAAAAGAGGAACACCTCGGCAGGGGGTGCAGTCTTTGCACTCTTCATACACCATCTAGCTACTGTGTGGAGAACGAGCTACAGAGCAGAAGCAGTCGGGACTCCACTATCTTACATAAAAAACAAGAAATAGGGACAGCGTGAACTACAGTGTCAAAGTGCTAAAAGGGGACTAGAAATTGCATCTTTTTTGAAGACAAAACAAAAAATTTCCATGGGATACAAAAGATATCAAGAATGATTCGAAGGCTTGGAAAGAAATATTGTATTTTTTAGGCATGGTAACATACACCTATAATTCTAGCTCTCTGGAGACAGAGGTAGAAAAATCTGAAGTTTGAAGACAGCCTGAGCCACACGGTGAAATTCTGTCAAAAAAGTGTGTGCAGGTGGTGCTTAGAGGTGTAGCTTAGTAGTAGACCAGGTGCCTAGCATACACTAGGCCCTGGTTTCAGTCCCCAGCAAGATAAATATACAGATAATGAAACATAAACCATAGCATAAATGAAGGCTTATAACATTAATACATAAAATGTATTATCTATAATTTACTATATATTATATATAAATTTATATACTGTATTATTTATAATATGTATTATAATACAAATAATAAATAAAAGTATATAAATATAATTTGTTTTGTACATTAATGTTAATTTGCATAACTGAGGACCGACAAGATGACTCAGTAAGTAAAGGTAACTGTCACCGAGCATGACAAGGTAAGTCCAATCCCACAGCGGAAGGAAAGAAATGACACCTACAAAGTTGTCCTCCATGCTTCACTCTTGTTGATGACACAAAAGTAAGTAACATAAGCAGTCAAAAAAGGAAAACTATATTAATATAATATTGATACTATAAATTATAAATGTATATATATATAAATTATAAATGTATATAAATATAATATATTGTATAATAATATACAATATGATGGTATATTTATAGATATGTAAATTAATATAATATGATAGGTATGCACTCATCCAGGAGAAAAAAAACAAGACTTGAAATTCTAAATATGGATAGAACTAGTGGCGGTAATCTTAACTACCAGGAAGATTATATTCCAAATTCAAGTTTGCCTGAGCTACACAGTGAGTTCCAGGTCAGCTTCAACAACTTAGTAAGACCTTAGTAAGAATCTGTCTCCAAAACTAAAGAGCACTTTTTTCAAAAGGAAAAATATACAAATGACAAGACTAATGTAAGCACCAAATTTTAATTTATTCTAATTTTCAAGACATGCTATGTAAATGACTATACTGGAAATTCTGCCAGGTGCTCTCCTTTATTGCACAGATCTTGGTGGCTAACCAAATATGCCATTTGGCAGTCTACTTGTCTCCAAATCTCTATGACTAGCCTTCACCTTCTTCCTCTTAATGAACTCTATTTTGTGCCTTTATGTAAGCTCAATGCAATTGGGGAAAACTCATGACAATAACCGTCCTAAGAAACAGTGATATAACTGCATTGGTTTGGGCAGGATTGACAAGAGCCTCACCTATCGTGATGGGAGCTTCTGAAACTGATAAATCTAAAATTGATTCTATCAGCTCAAAGAAATAGTCATAGAAGCGCATTATAGAAACACACAGGTAAACACCACAAGAACAAATGAAGTGAAAGGTGAACGACACCTGTGGGAAGCAGGGCTGAGGAGAAAGAGCAGCATAGTAGCTGGCTCTCTTCTGTAGTAGATACCAGTAACTGTTTAGTTGAACTAGTGTATATCTATACTTCTTAAATTTGGGTCACACAGAACATTCAGGAATTTATACCTTGACTTTCAAAAGATGGAATCTAGAACATGAAAGTTTCTATATTCTAAGTACCGTGCCCATTTCTTCAAGAACTGACACATACCAGCTTCAGTCCCAAGCCAAGCTTGCATGTCATTAAAGCTACCAGTTAAAGAAAAATGTCAGCATTTCAACAAAAGCAATAATAAAGTACAACAGTTATCAAGCAGAATACTACCAGAAAACTGATTTGTATGAATCAATTCAGCCCTTGGGTTGGAGCTCACTAACATTAGAACAAAGATGAAGAAGGAATCAATAGGCTCTTTGTCTGGAATATCATTCCCTCACACTTGAAAACAGAAAGTGCCTTTTTTTATGTCTTAGAATTAATCAAAGCAACCTACATTTAGAGTCTGGAAAACACCTGACAGTTCGTCTCATAAAGATAAAACTCCATCCTGATACTTCATCCTCCTTGGATCTTCTGGGGAGGGGGGTTGTTTTGTTTTGCTTTTTTGTTCGGGATGCTAAACAGCACTGAAAATTGATAACAAATCAAGCCAGCCTAGTTTACAGTCTCTAAGTAAACTGACATTACATTAAACAGATGATCAACCATCAAAATTACTACAGCAGTGTTTATTTTCCAGATCATATTTTGTAGTCTTTGAAATGTCAAATACACGCTCCCATTGAGCAGCAACTGTGGATCTACATATGCAAGGCTGTCATCAGCCAGGAGAAGATTGAAGGCAACTTTATAAGGATTCATTACAGACTTCATCCTGCCTAAAATTCTGATTAAGCAAGGGTCTGACAAGCTGCCTGGTTCTGGCGGATTGGGGTTATTGATTATTGAAAGAAGAACTTGAGCTTCTTAATGACTGACCAAAGGAACTCTCAGATGTGGAGTGTGGCTTTCAGATACCGTATACTCACTGGGGTGCGGTTTATTCCGATTAACACTGTGTAATCACTTCTGATCTGATGAGAGATGAGAACTGTCACTTTGTATGTGTTCCTGTTGTATCATTCAAGAGCCAACGGATACCTGTGTGCAGCGGCACACACTTGCGATGTCAGCACCAGGGAAGTGAGGCAGGAGGAAGAAGAGTTCCAGGCAAACCTGGGAATAATGAGCATCATAAAAACCATGATTATTAATGGATTTGAAGGACAGCGTGGTGATGCATGCCTGTAATCTCAGAAGGCAGGGGGTAAAAGAAGAAAGATGGCTACAAATTTGAAGTAATCCTCAAAAAAAAAAAAAGAAATAGAAAATGAAAAAGTGAGCTAGGCATAGTGGCACATGCTTATAATTTTGGTACCAGGAAGCTAAGAAAGAAAGACAATTGTCAGTTCAAAGATGACCCATGCTATAAGGTGGGTTCATAGACAGCCTAATAAAAAGTTAAAAATATGTTTTAAAAATTTTAAAAAGGAAAGAAGGAAGGAAGGAAGGGAGGGAGGGAGGGAGGGAGGGAAGGAAGGAGGGAGGGAACGATGGGAGGAAGGATGATAGAAGGAGAGAAGAAAGAAAGATGGGAGGATGGAGGGTGGAAGGAAGGAAGGAAGAAAGAAGCAAGGAAGGAATCATGATGGGGAAATGTTGCTTCAGATCTAATGTCAATCACTCATCTTAGGGACTTGAGCTTGTCTTTGTTTTCTGGTTCAGCCTGTGCTGACTCTCCTGCAGTCTGCTCCAACCATGTCCATACTGAGCCAGCATGCAAGTAAGTGAGCTCCCTACTATCCTCCTCTAAGGGAACAGTCAACAGAAGCCAAGAGCATATTCTAGTCTGGTGAAGAGTATCCTCTAAGTGGGTTTTATGTCGGTGAAGGCAGAGTGCCTTATTAGGGAATTAAAGATACAAAGACAAATTTTGGAACAAATTATAAAGGGCCCCTATACTAAGCTAAGGAGCTTGCAGGTTTCTTTTGTAAGTAGCAAAACTTTTCGATTTGGAAGTAGGGTGGGAACAGCTTAGAACCTTTTGTGCATGCTATGTATACATTCTACCATGGAGCTATCCCCTCCTCTAGAATGTTTACATAAGAAAGCAGGCTTGGAAGTTTTAGAATTGGGCCAGGGAAGATGACTCAATGATTAAGAGCATCAGCTGCTCTTCCAGAGGACCTGGTTTGATTTCTGGTACCCACACGGTAGCTCACAACTGTCTTCAATTCCAGTTCTGAGGGATTCAGTGACCTCTTCTGACCTCCTTGGATACCAGTCAAGCACATGGTGGACATTTATACATGCAGGCAAAGCACTCAAACACATAAAATAAAATGAATTTTAAAAAATAGTTCAGAAATAAATCTGCTTCTTCTCCAATTGTCTATTCACCCAAGTCTTTGAAGAAGCTCTTGCCTCTAGAGTTTTTAGAAGGATTTACCAACCTAAACTAAACCAAGTAGCCCCAAACCAGAGTTGTATAGCAGTCTCCTCCAAGATTAAAACATTCCATCCTGAGGTGGGGGATTCTTCTTTTTAAATTGTTTTTATTGAGCTATATATTTTTCTCTGCCCCTTTCCCTTCCTCTCACCCTCCCCTTTAACCCTCTCCCAAGGTCCCCATGCTCCCAATTTACTCAGGAGATCTTGTCTTTTTCTATTTCCTATGTAGATTAGATCCATGCACATCTCTCTTAGGGTCTTTTTATTGTCTAGGTTTTCTGAGATTATGAACTGTAGGCTGGTTTTTCTTTGCTTTATGTCAAAGAGACACTTATGCGTGAGTACATATAATATTTGTCTTTCTGGGCTATCTCACTCAATATGATGTTTTCTAACTCCGTTCATTTGCCTGCAAATTTCAAGATGTCATTATTTTTTTCCCACTGTGTAGTACTCCATTGTGTAAATGTACCACATCTCCCTTACCCATTCTTTGGTCAAGGGGCTATGACAAATAATGCTGCTATGAACATAGTTGAGCACATATCCTTGTGATCTGATTGAGAATCCTTTGGATATATACTCAAAAGTGGTATTGCTTGGTCTTGGGGTAGGTTGTTTCCTGTTTTTCTGAGAAATTGCCAT
>JAQHUG010000036.1:8882500-8893962 GCA_028555095.1 Dicrostonyx torquatus
GGGCATAACCATGTCAAGGACCCCAAGGCCACAGACACATGGAAATGGCAAAGCTTTCTTCAGGTGAAGCTCAGGAGAATGCCACTGGAACCTGGATATGTAGATTAGGATGGTCTCGAACTTCCAAAGACCTACTTGCCTCTACTTCCCAAGTGTCGGGATTAAAGGAACATTATTTCTTCTGATCCGAGTCTTGTGAATGATTGACCACAGTGTACACAAACCAGCAACCACCACTTCTTCCACCCAGAAGACTACAAACTGAGAACTCCTACTAGGACAAACTAATTCCTTTTTGTGGTGTACATAATAAACAGACTGGGTTTTG
Source organism: Dicrostonyx torquatus (assembly GCA_028555095.1). NCBI lineage: Eukaryota > Metazoa > Chordata > Mammalia > Rodentia > Cricetidae > Dicrostonyx > Dicrostonyx torquatus. Next base: position 8,882,829 of record JAQHUG010000036.1, read on the forward strand.
GGGTTGCACAGTTGGCACCCTCAATGGGAAAGAGCCCACTCCACTAATCCCTGCTTTTCTGTATGTGTGGCTGACATTTCTTCAGAGTCTTTCGCTTCTTCCTTCACTCATCACACCAGTCGGGTTTCTAAGACCCAGCCATGCTGGATTCTGTAGACAGATGTAATTTTACTCAAAAACCTCCATGGGAAGAGCTGCCTAATAATTGCTACTTGGGTTAGGCATGGTGGCACACACATTTAAGCCCTGCATTTGGAAATTAGAGGCAGGGAGACCTCCAGGAGTTCAAAGATAGCCTCATCTACATAGCAAGTTACAGAACCCTGTCTTAAAAAATAAAATAATAATAATAAATATAGATAAAATTGCTACTAGGGTCAGGAAAGAAAGAGTGCAGGCCCAAAAGCCTAAAGCTAGAACACTGCAGAGTAACAACCTGAACGTCTTACATGGGGAGAAACAGCTGACCCGAAACACAGTTCCCACCGTGCAGCCCCTCAGAATCAGCCAGCAAGTGTGAACTGAGGGATGCAGCAATGAAGATGCTCCGGCTAACATCAGGACCTACTCCCAAGACTGCACCATCATTATACAGCCATTGCTTCTGAATTTCGCTGTTAGTGTTTTTAAGGTTATTCTATTTCGTCTCCTTTGTGATGTGTGTGTAGGTGTAGGTCAAATGACCACTTGTGGAAGTCACTCCTTCCATCTCTATGTGGGTTCTGTCAATGAGAATTTGTCAGGGTGGAGGCCATGTCCGTGGCCCATGATGATGTCTGTGGCCCAGCTGTGGATATCTACGGTCTGTAAGCCACCAGAGACCATGCTGAGGTCCATGGTCCATGCTGTCACCAAGAACCATGTGGAAGTCCACGATCTGTGCTGTCCTGGCTGCAAAGGGCAAGGAAGCTTCATTTGCAGTGGATCGATGGCTGCAGACTCACAGTTGAGAATGAGGGACATTGAAGGCTTCTGTGTCAACCTCTTCCCCACCTCCACCCCCAGAAAAACAGTCTAGACAGTCAGGAAGCGACAGGAGAGAACTTTTAAAAATTGTGATAGGGATCCTGAAGTTAATGACTTCTGGTAGGGGTGGGAGTGGCCAGACTGGGAGTTTGACCATGCTCCAGTGAGTATATGGGTAAAACAAACTGAACTAGAAATTATTTTTCCTTTTTATTTTCTTTTTTTCTTGGAAGAGGTCACAAGTGTGTGGGCAGGTGGACCTGAGAGGACAAGGAAGGAGTATGATCATGAAATCCCTAAATGATCACTAAAAATATTATATTGGGGGAAAACTTTTTGTCAGACTTGGCCAAAAAGCTTTACCCACTGAGCCATCCCACCAGTCCCGTAAGCTTCTGTTGAGTTTGTTTGTTTTGATTTTTGATGGTTTCCTTTTTATTTTTAAGACTACTTTTTAGTTTAGTTAATGATAGATAAGGAGCTGAATATCTTCTTTTTTATTTTTTTTTATTTTACGAGCATTAGTGTTTTGCTTGCATGTATATCTGAATGTAACTGTTGGGTCCCCTGGGACTGGAGTTGTACAGACAGTTGTGAGCTGCCATGTGGGTGCTGGGAATTGAACCCAAATTCTCTGAAAGAGCAGCTAACTGCTGAGTCATCTCTACAGCCCCTGGAGCTAAATACCTTCTAAGTCATTGTCTTAGTTAGGGTTTCTATTGCTCTAAATAGACACCATGACCACAGCAACTCTTATTTAAAAAAAAAAAAAATTTCATTGCCATGGGTTGCTTAGAGTTCAGAGGCTTATCCATTACCATCACGGCAGGAAGCAGAGCAGGATGTAGGCAGTCATGATGCTAGAGAAGGAGCTGAGAGTCCTTACATTTTGACCCACAGGCAACAGGAAGTTGTCTGAGTGTCACACTGAGAGAAGCCTGAGCAAAGGAGACCTCAAAGTCTACCTGGAGAGTGACATACTTCCTCCAACAAGGCCACACCTACTCCAGCAAAGCCACACCTCCTAATAGAGCCATTCCCAGTGAAATGATGGGGACCAATTACATTCAGACCACCATAGCCACTGTTCTATTTATCCCATTTCCTCTTTACACAGCCCTTATAAAAGTATTTCTCCCATTCTGGAGATCAGAAAAATGAGACTCTAAGTAAGATTTTCATCACACAGCATTTAAACCATGCATCCAGAGCCAACTCCAGACTTTCATCTGTTCTCCTAGTTAGTTAATTCCTCTATACTAGACTACTGGGGATCTGTTGAAACAATATCTGAGGATTCAGGAATTTACCTAATACATTTCCTCCTGGAGACTATTTTCTGGATTTTTCTGTATAGAAATGAAACAAACAGGGCAGAGTGTGTGCAATGTGTGTGTGGTATGGTGTATGTATATATGTGTATACTGTGGTATGGGGTGTATGTGTGTCTATGTGTTGTGGTGTAGAGAGTGTACAGGGTGTGTACGTGTGGTATGGTATATGTATGTATGAATGTGTGTGGTATGTATATATGTGTATACTGTGGTATGGTGTGTGTCTGCGGTGTGTGTGGTATGAAACAGGAAGGCCACTTGTTTGTCCTGGCCACCCAGAACCAAAATAACCACACAGAAACTGTATTCATTAAATCACTGCTTGGCCCATTAGCTCTAGCTTTTTATTGGCTAACTCCTACATCTTAATTTAACCCATTTCTATTTATCTATATACTGCCACATGGCAGTGGCTTTCCAGCAAAGATTCGGCATGTCTGACTCTGGCAGCTCCATGGTGTCTCTCTGACTTTGCCCTTCTTTCTCTCAGAATTCAGTTCTGTCTTCCCTACATACCTAAGTTCTGCCCTATCAACAGGCCAAGCCAGTTTCTTTATTACTTAATGGTAATGACAATACACAGAGGGGACTCCTACATCAGTGGTATGATGTGTATGTATGTGTATGGTGTGTTTCTGTGTCTGTGTCACACACACACCACACATTTTACATATACCATGAACTACACCCATACATACACCATATCATACCCACACTCCATAAACTCTCCCCACTACACATACATAGACACAGACACAGACACACAGACACACAGACACACACACACACGATATGTGTGAGTGTGTATATGTATATAGAGAGAAGGAAGGCAGAAGAACAAAAAGGAGAGGACAGTGGCATGGGAATTTAAAGGAGGAAGTGTTCTTTAAGCAAACATTTGCACAAAAATTTCACTATTTTTTCTAATAAAAATATGCCTGACTTTAGATAAAGAAGCCACAATTTGCATATGTACTAAGTATCTTTGTTTTTTTTTTTTTTGACAGGGTCCTTTTATGTAGCTCTGGCTATCCTGTAGCTCACTCTGTAGACCAGGCCGACCCTGAACTCAGAGAGATCAGCCTGCCTCTGCCTCCCACGTACTGGGATTAAAGGCTTGCACCACCTTGTCTGGCTTATAATGCTGTAACTGTTGCTTTCCCTGTGTCCCTGTCTTTGAACCCTGTTGCTATTGCTGCTCTGAGGCCCATCAGAGACATGGCTTCAGGAAGTTGAGGAGACATTTAGGAATGTCCATGCAAGGGGGACCGCATGAGGGGCTGCAGGCTGTGACCATGTGCCCTGGTTGGCAGTGTTGGGTACACAGGCTAGAGTGACAGGAGGCGTTGCATTTCCCCTTTTGGGACCAATCTCCTGCAGAAGTCTCATTTTGCTATCCTGCCTCCTTGGTTGTAGAAAAATTCATTCTTCTTATGTGATCCCTTAGAACCTCCACCTTCTTCCCACACTTCATCCAAAAACATCTAGGGAAACGTTTTGTGAACTCCGAAGAGTTAGATGAAACTAACTGCTCCTTACAGATGGAAGCTTCTGGGGGCCAACACTAGAAACATCAAATTATAAATTGTAGGCTTTGATCGCTGACATACAGTAATTAAATTATGTAGAAATTTCCTTAACTATGGGGCTGAACCAAACAAAATCGCTAGTAATTGGTCTCAACCAGAGTAAATAATGCCCTCCTTTGTAGTTACATTTGGTTCTCGTGTAAACTGCCTACTGGGTTGTGTGGGACTAAGAGGCTAGCAAAAACCTGAGTCCCCATCCATCAGTATTAATCTCACACTTTACTGCGGCTCCGTCCATTTATCTTTCCGACACAAATTAGAAATTCAAGAGTTTTAACAAATGAGCCTGCAAATGTAAACTTATTAGGCCATATATTTTTACTACACACTGTGCAGTGCCCTCCACAAAGCTGTCCCTTCAGAGAGCATTTTCCTATTTTGTGTTATTGATGGCAGCTAACTAATCACATTTTTAATGTTGTCTTTGGGGAGGGCTGCTTGAGTGAATGTGCAAGCTAAACTACCCAGAATAAATCCACCTTATTAAATGCTTGAAATTATGTGTCTTTTACGATAGAGAAACTCCCGAGCACTGTTACATTTGCTAACCTTCTTTCTGCAGGAATCAAAAGACTAGGATTAATTAAAATAATACATCAAAACTGGGGTGTTGTACGGAATGTGTCTGTGTGTGAGGAAAGGCCAAGAAAAATTGGTTAATTGGTCTCTTCATCCCTGTTCACTCCCCTCCATCTGAATGGCTTTAAGGATTGTTTGAAACAGACTACAATAGCATGAGCTGGGGAGGAAGATCAGCAGGCCTTTCTGCTAGACAATGGCTGGTCCCCATGCATACCTCTTTTCATAGAAAATTTAGTTGGCATGGATCCTTTCTGCTTGACAAAGAATGATGAGAGAAAGAGACAGAGACAGAGAGAGACAGAGAGAGAGAAGAAAAAAAGGCTCCTGGATCGAAATGTTCCAAAACAGACTGGAAGTATAACTATACTGTACTTCAGTCCTGTATTTTATATAAACAAAAATGCCTGATCCAGGTGCTTTTGAGGGACGCCATTGCTGGCAAGTACCAAAAGTAAACATCTGGAAGGGAAAAGGTACTTCAAAGCTCAGCTCCTACCCTCCGCTGCTAGGCTGGGCCTCTCTCGGTGCCCTGTGCAATCATTTCATTATTCTGGGGTAGTTAATTACTGGCAGGTCCTTTATTACTAAGCTCAAGTGCTGATCTGAGTAAGCCAAACGCATCTGCTTCCTACTGGTTTGTGAGTTTTGTACTCTCCCAGGCAAATGCCAACATGGTCACACTTGTGTCTTGTCACATGAAATTCAAGGATATGGAATGACGAGGAAGCTTACATCAAGCGGACAAGGGTCACCGGGGATCCAGTGCTCCCAATAGCACAAGTGGTACAGAATTTGCTATGTGCATCAGTACATCCCTTCAGGATGAAACAAGATGCAATAGGAATTTACTTGAAGCAACAAATGCCCGGAAAGTGGGAACATGAAACCAGAAATCAATTCCTTGCAAATCCACATCCTACTACTTGACAATCTGTCTTGAGATATATGGCTTTTACAAAACTGACTTTTAAGCATAATAAGCATACATTCTCCACAGACATTAAAGTCACAAGCACGCTGACTAGGGCCTTGGCATTCCCCAACAATTACAGCTCTTCTTACTTGCTTGGCATGGAGGAGAAAAATAAACTTGATTAGTACTTAACAAAAGTGAGACAATTGATGAATTGTCCTTAGTGTTTTTAAACTAAGGTTGCCTAGAATTTATTTATTAACTGTATGGATACACTCATTTTTCTCAATCAGTCACAGAATCCACAATTTAAGGATGTGTTGGCTCTCTGGAAGTTTCTTATTTACCTAGGATTAAGTATTCAGTCTAGCAAAGGTGCAGCTGAAGAGAAGGGGTGATAAATTGAAAAGAAATTCGTGAGTGGCAGAGGCAAAACTCACTAGGAAAGCCTTTTGCATTAGAAATTTGGCTTGAAAAATTCAAGAAGGTGTTTAGTGGCATTATTCAGTCAACATCGATTGCAGTGCTTACCGTGAGTCAGGCCCTGCCAGATAATAGGCAGACAAAGATACAGCCTTTGTCCTTTAAGAATTACTAGAGAAGACATTCCTTCCAGCAGGTGATAAATGAAAACGCTAGGTTAGTAAGCAATGCAGTAGCCAACACAAAGTTGGAGAGCTTAAATAATGGCTGTAGAAAAGTTCTTGACTCCCTGCGTCATACCTGTTAAATGCTTAGAGCCTAAGTTACTCTTGCTTTCGTTGTATTCTCAGGGAGGAAACAACATCCACTTACTCTTAATGTTATGGGAACAGTGTGCGCATTTTAAAACAGCCATAGTTGTCTTCATTGTAAAACAGGCGGCCAGAACAAGCAGCCTCCTCCTACAGACTGGCGCCCACGTGTCCAACTAAATCTGTGTAAAGCCTGAGAAAGCCCAGCTAGCTCCGTCGGTAGAGCATGAGACTCATGGGTCGTGGGTTCGTGCCGCATGTTGGCTGCCCTGCTAGCTTAGCCCCGAAATAACTACACACAGAAACTGTATTCATTAAATCACTGCTTGGCTCATTAGCTCTAGCTTTTTATTGGCTAACTCTTATTTTAATTGTGTTTCAGAATTATTTAGAGGAACAGAACTTATAGAGTGAATCTGCACATCTAGAGAAAGGGGATCTATTAGAATGGCTTACAGGCTATAGTCCAGCTAGTCCAATAATGGCTGCCAACAATGGAAGGTCCAAGAATACAATAGTTGCTCAGTCCATGAGGCTGGATGTCTCAGTTGGTCTTCAGCATACACCCGAATCCCAAAGAAGTAGGCTCTAATGCCAGTGAAGGGATGAACTTACCAGCAAGAACAAGCAGGCAAAGATGTAAACAGAGGTTTCTCCTCCCTGCCTCGCCCCACAGCAGCTTTTAAATAATCACTCAGAGGATTAATATTAATTACCGACTGTTTGGCCAGTAGTTCAGGCTTATTGCTAACTGGCTCTTACATTTAAATTAGCCCATTTCTATTAATCTATGCTTTGCCACTGTGGTCATGGCTTTTACCAGTCTGCTGGCATCTTGTTTCTTGTGTGGCTGCTCATGCTTCTTCGCCCAACTCTGCCTTTCTCCTATCTGTATCTTCATTTGGCTTTTCTGCCTAGCTGTAGCCTGCCTTGTTATAAGCCAAAGCAGCTTTATTATCAACCATTGAGAGGAACACATACTCACAGCGTACAGATGGATCATCCTACAGCACAAAGAGAATAAGCTTCCTTCTTCCCCGTCCTTTATGTAGGCTGCCAGCAGAAGGTGTGGCGCTGATAGAAGGTCTATCTTTTCCTACCTCAAAAGATCTGGGTCAAAGGCAGATTTTCCCACAGGTCCCCTTAGTGCCCCATGACCCAGGTGGGAAGACAGTCCCTGGCCCACCCAGCACTCATGCTCTGGGCTGGCGGGCACCTCTATGATGATCAGGTACGCGGTGGGGAAACGGGAGAGAAGGAGAAGCCGAGTGGCTCATGCACTGTGGAGAGAAGAGGAACTGAAGACACAAAGGCAGAGAGGAACAGGCTATGAAGTGTGGCCTACACTGCCACTAGGGACGCTGCAGCCGAGGACCATGTCTGGACCCATCACCCTACTGCAGCCGGGGTCTGTGTTGATGTCTGTGGCCCGTGTTACCACCAAGGGCCATGGAAGTGCTGGCCCCAGTGGCCTGGGCACAGGTCCCACCCTTAGACAACTGCTTAAGAGAGAGAGCTGCCCCTCCCGCTCCTGGGAGAACTCACCCCAGTGGCATGAGCACAGAAGAGCTGGTCCTTGACAGACCTGGGAAGTGTCCCCAATCACAGCTGCCACATGGGAGAGCTGGCTCCCTACATGGGATAGATGGTCCCACCCCTCACCAAGTCTATTAGTATTGAGGCATCTGTACTGGCCTGCCCTTAAGGTTCTGACAGGCTTTGTCCTCAGCTGTAGCCACTAAGAGCACCTCCTGTGCACATTCACCACAATCTCTTTTGAAAGGGCCCTTCCCACTTTCTACCTCCCCCTGCCTCTGTCTGTTCTTTCCCCCCCATCCCTCCTCCCTCCCTCCCTCCTTCTCTTTCTTTCTCTTTGCCTGTCTTTCTTTCTGTCTCCCCATCCCTGCCTCTCTTCTCTTCTACCATTCCTCTTCCCAGAGGCTCATCCCCACATCCCTTCCCCCTTTCTACCTTTCTGTGTTTCTTTTCCCCTAATAAAAAAACCCTCCACGTGACTCTCTCACATAGCATCTTTTTCTCACAAGCCCCCTTTGTAGATTATAACAATGTGTGCAGGAGAGCTTGACCCAACGGCTTGGGCTCAGCAGAGTTGGCCCTGAAAAAGCTGTCCCAGTAGAGGCTCAGACTGATCAATTCAGCTATCATCCAGGGCTTTGAGTAGGCCTACCCCAACATCTACCCATCGATGACCTGCTGGAGCACATGAAGGAACTAGTCCTATGGAACCAGAGCTACAGGATCTCCATGACTCAGGGCAACACAGGCTATCTGAGAAGAGTTTCGGTGAGGGTCCAGTGATGATGATGTACCAGAAGCCAGAGGCCTTGAAGCAGATCAACAACTCCTAGCAATGAAGGTTTGCAAGTAAAGTTGTTTGGGCAAAAGGGGCAGTGTGTGACACGCTGCAGCTCTCAAGGTCACTACAACAATATATGATGGAGAGGTGGGAAAGATGAAGGAGCAAAGAGTTTTTTTGGGAGAGGCTACAAGGGTGGAGGGTGGACACTAAAGGACTTGTAAATGAATGGAACTGGGGTGCATGATGTAAAGTTCCCAAAGAACCAATAAAAAGCATTATGTTCAAATAAAAGTGGGTCTTCCTATTTCAAATGATTTAATTAAGATAAATATACTTCACAGGTATGCCCAGATGTTTGCGTTTTAGTTCATTATAGATGTAGTCAAGTTGCTTGACAACCAGGAAGAGCCAGAACAATTGTTAACATTGAAGTCATTGTTTTTGCTGCTAAGCTAAATTTTTGATGTTTTGCTATGTTTTGAGATTGGTTCTTATTTTGTAGCCCTACCTAGTCTATCTAAAATCACTATGTAGACCCGGCTGGTCTCAAATTCACAGATGTCTATCAGCCTTGCTCCATAATAGTGGAATCAAAACCACACATCACCAGGCCCATCTAAATGCTCTCATGAGCAATCTATACTTCGCTTATCACTTTAGTCTGACCATCCTAGTCCTGGACACATTGTTACAGCAGCATTATCCGTAACCATTGCCTATTACATTTTACAAACACTTTTCTTAACCTACCTGTAAATTTCCTAAGATCAGAGAGTAGTTTAATGAAAATTTTAGGCAAGGCAAGAAGAATTGAAAGCATTTGGTAAATGTAAGTAGCTACAAAGGGTGGAAACCATTTCTCTTGCCATATTTCCTGTCCAAACAAAGACCATGAATATATTTTAGAGCAACCCAAATGCAGAAATTGTGTTTTTCTCTGGGGAAGAGAAATGATTGATCCCATAAACAATTTCTTTTCACTTTCCCATCTCTTCTCCAAAGTAAGAGCTCATATTTTCATATTAATTGATGGATTACTTCAGTATTTTACCACATTTTAAGCTAGATAGTTTTAAAAAAAATCTGTGTGTGTAAAAACAGTAATCTGAAATATCATACAGTTGCAAAGATTGTGTTGCTGAACAGGTAGGGATTCAAAAATTATTGCCAAGAGTAAAACATTAAATTCAGCAGAGGATAGGCAGGGGAATCTCAGTCACTCATAATGGCTTACGGACTGTAGAGGAAGAGTATTTGCAAATAATGTATCCCAATTTGCACTAATCAGAATGTCATAAAGACTGAAAGAGTGAGTTAGCTGCATTGAATGCTGGGTATTAGAGAACACTGTCCAAGCCTGCCACAGCAGCCATGCAACTGTCGCACAGCTGCTTTGTCCAAAACATGAGGGGCTGGGCTTCATAGGACCTAGTTGAGGGCACACAACTTTGTAAGCTTCATTGTCAGGGCTTGAACTTGACCTTTCCGGGCCACACCATCTTCTAGCAGAGTAACAGAAAAACAGAATGACTTGGTAGATGACAAATGTTATAATTCTTTAAATTATAAAAAGTGTAACTTTATTTATAAAAATATAATCCATAGAAGAGTGATTCTAATGGCGCCATAAGACAAAGTCAAAAGAAGAACGGGGTTGCTGGGCATGAACTGCAAGACCACAGCAGTGGTTCAGAGAGCTCACACTGGACTCTCACTAGAGGCAGAGAATGATAACACTGAGTGGGCCGAGGTCATCACAGACAGCGAATCGTGGTTCTGTCTTTAGGGACAATCATTTTGCAATATTACTTATTATACAAATGGACTAAGTACATGTAGCGTGGAAGCAAAATGGAGGAGGGACTACCTGGAACAAGAAACAGAACCATCAGAGTAGAGCAAGAAGGCACAGGGGGAGGATGACTCAGAACAAACTATACAGGCACTGATGTACACAGTACCGTCAGAAAATCCTTTAGTTTCTGATAATTTTATAAACTAACTTTAAAAAGGTAAGAGATGATGGGCAAGAGAGCTAAGTGGGTAAAGCAAGTTGCTGCCAATCCTAGCAACATGAATTCAGCCCCAGGCCCCACATGGTGGAAGAAAATTGACCCCCAAAAGTTCTCCTCTGACTTCTGCACATGCACTGTAGCAGGTATGTACCTCCACAAAGACAGACAATAATCAATAAGTGCAACCAAAACTTGAAAGGGAAATGTGCATAAAAATAAAGTCGTGTATGTGTCATGAAGATCACCGCTGAGAACTTGGGGAACTACAAAAGGTGTTTGGGGTGAGAGGGAAGGAGCCCAAAGGAACAATGAACAGAGAAGTTCATTGACTTATAAAGAAAGGGGCAGGGAATGTAGCTCAGTGGTAGAAAACTTGCAACATATTTGAGGCTCTGGATCTGATCCCAGCATCATACACAAAAGTTCAGAAAAGAAAAACTTTTCATATTATGAATAGTTGGGGAACTGTGAGGTAAACTATGGAACATCATCTGATAAAACGCTAGGTGTGACGGCTTACAAACTAGACTATTCTAAGCAAAAGTAACACATCGTGAGGTAACTGAGGAAACAGGTATGCCTTACGCGATGTCAACCTTGAGCAGTATACAGGTGCCAGTCACTCTCATTGCTGGGACAAAATGCTTGTGCAAAACAACTTAAGGAGCCGGGCGGTGGTGG
>JAQHUG010000036.1:8896667-8908063 GCA_028555095.1 Dicrostonyx torquatus
AAAAAAAAAAATGCAACACATCCTTGCATCATCAAACAAATATTCCCCAGCATAAACAAATATAACACATCTTAAACTAATATTCTACAACAGTACACAACTGCCTGTAACTCTAGCTCTAGAAGATCCAATGCCTCTGGCTCTGTGGACAGCAGTGCATGTGGGCATGCACATGTGCACGCATGCATGCACACAATTAAAAATAAAAGTAATGGTATTCTATGAGGATTGCACCATTCCCTTCATTAACTAAAGAAAACCACAGGAATGACGAAGGCCACACAGCTACTGCAAGCAGGACACAAGATTTAAATTACTACCCACAGTGTGGAATCTGTCTCCATAGTTTTGCATAATTCATAATTAAAACAATGCAAAATCAAATCCTTAATGAGGAACACAAAGTCTCATAGCAGAGAAATAACACAACTTGAGCTAGAATAAAAGTATAATAGTCCTAAGTTTACTCCTTTGTCTAAGGCTTTGCAGTGTTTTCATAAGCAACTTCTCTGATAAAAGGTTTTATTCTATCTTCCTTAGCACAGCAATTTATTTTTGAGAGTTTTTCCCAGATACAGGCAATCCTAGAAGTAACATTTACCATAGCTGCTCTTTTATAGCCCTTCGAATTTGTATGTAGAGACTCAGAGAGATTTTCATTCATAATCAGAAGCTATAATGACAAAAAGCAATGGAGAAAAATGTTCCCCTTAGCTCTATCAAAAGAGAATAAAAACTCAACTCCTAATTTTGCCATCCATGTTTTAAGGTAGTAAGATCCCATACAATACTCTAGCTCCTTCGATCTAAATTGCGATCAAACATTTCCAGATAATTTTGGATACCCAAATTTTCAGCATTCACAGAGTTCTGGCAAAAAGTTCAGCATGTTATTCTCTTTGTGTTATTGAAAGTTTTACACTAGATATTCTTTATATGTACTTTTTCCATTAACCCACTCCTCATGGCCTACTAAAAAAAAATAAATTCCCAAAGGAACGGTGCAATAAATGATGACACATTCAAATTTTGCAGGCCAACTGTCACTACAATGTCACATTTCATTTTAGCCCAATCTCAAGCTTACTGTCCTCCAATCCTCAAAGGCATTAAAGGCATATTCCACCTTAAAGCATCTCAACTGTAGTTAATGCCATCTTGATGTTACACTTACACATCTAAGACAATGGGAAAGAGAGCAGAGAAACCAAGGAGAGGAGGTGTTTTAAACAACAGGGACACTTTCTTGTGTGACTCTGGAAAATAAGTACTGAGTACAGACATACCACATGTATTGCTTTAATGGGCATCAAGAAATTACCAACCTAATGCCTGTAAAAAGGAAATAGCTCGGGCATCTTTATAACAAATGCTGAAACAGACTGTGCATATTACAAGTACAAATTTTCAAAACTCTCACATTACATACCACTTAAACACAGCTCCCGTGATTGAGTGTTGGCAGCAATGGAATTTTATCCATTGTTTCTAATACTATTTCAAATGGAATCATTTTAAACCTTGATTAAAAATGTATACCATTATGTCAGGTCAGGTATTAGAGAACAAGAATATGCTTTTTAGGACCCATTATACACTTTTTGTTATTTAAGGAACACAAAATAAGAAACAAAGTAGCACATAAGTTTTAAAATCACATAAAGCTTTCAACAACACCCATCCTTAAATTTCTCCTACCGAAAAGGTTGTATAAAGAAACAACATTTCGAAATGGAGGCACATAGAGACATTCACTAGCATTGTGGAAATCAATTTCGGAAGTGTAAGTGCAGTTGTCTTTCTTCCTTTTTTAATTATGTGTTTGTTTGCCATGGTGGCCTAATTTAGTCCAGAAGATGAGCCAACATTAAAAGCTACTAGGAGAGGTAAGTAACCCCAAGGGTGGGATGCTTGCACTCAAGAGTTTCAGAGCCATGCAGTCAGAGGCTGGAGCCAAGGCGCATTTGAGAAGGGGTCCCCATGACAAACAGGGAAAGGCGAGCAAATCAAATTTTTCACAATTAGTTGAACAACAACTGTGACAGGTTTAGCGCTTAGCATTTTCATTTGTGTGCTCAAATTTGGTTATCTGTCCTCTTTTATGCAAATGCGATGTGACAGGAGAAGCTGGGAGCACTGGAGCAGGCCAATCACTCACAACAGGGGCTAGGGCTGCTGGGCTCAGAGTCCGGGATTAAATGGACTGGATGCTGATGGATAAATGGCAGGAGCCGCGCTGAGAACCTCATGAACTGATTTAAAAGTTCTAAGGGAGGATGGTAAGAATATAATTATGCTTTATGCCCCAGCCTAAACTGTCAAAAAGATAAAAGAAAAATATAAATTGTACCAAATTTATATTATCAGAATTCATAATTTAGCTAAACCCAATATGTTTATCCTGCACTGGAAGTTCCCTAAGACTGTAAAGCTGAGCCCTGAGGACCACCAGCCTTCGGAAGGGAGGAAAGCTGGAAATCTGGAAGTCAAGAACAATGGAAAGGAACTCAAGGCATCTTAAATCTCTAGCAGGATAGGGTCCCTCTGTGAAGCCGGCACAGTGAGTTATCTTTAAGTGCATCCTTCCTGCATTGTACAAAGAGACCACAGAGTAAAGAGGGGGAGCTTTCTTTCTTACAGGGCCTTGACACATGATGACCAGCACCTAGCTAACTTCAAAGACCATTTCCCTGAATTTTCAGGTGTTGATCTCCAGTATCACCACACTGTCAAGTAAAATGACTGACACACACGAAAGCCTGCTCTTATTTGCTTCTCCGGTATCGTGTAATTGCGCTGTTCCTGTTAATTCTTAGACTGGTTTGCGATGCTCAGTTTCTTACTGAGTCAACTCTAATCTAAAACAGCTACCTGAACCATTATTCTCAATTCTTTTTAATACATCTTTATAATCTTTTTTCTCCCTCCTTCCCTGTCTCTTCCCCGCCTCTGCTGTGTGTTTGTGTGTGTGTGTGTGTGTGTGTGCTCAGCCACATTCAGCCTTTTTTTGTGTGGTTCTGGTTACTGAGCTCACCTTCATGACTATGCAGCAAGTGCTCTCACCACTGAGCCATCTCATCAGTCTAATTTCACCCCTTTATCACCTTCCTGAGAAAACTTCAATGATACCAGCCAAAACCAGAAACAATACTCACATTTATGTATCTTATAGCTATATTCATAAAGGGAGAGCATAAGCTAAAATTCTTTTTTATTATTAAAATCTTATTTCCTTCTTTGGTTAAGTTTGCTTTATTTATTTATGTTTTATATATGAGTGCTCTGTATATATGCCTACATGCCAGAAGAGGGCATCAGATCTCATTACAGATGGTTGTGAGCCACCATGTGGTTGCCGGGAATTGAACTCAGGACCTCTGGAAGAGCAGCCAGTGCTCTTAACCACTGAGCCACCTCTCCAGCCCGCTAAAATTCTTTATAAAAAAAGGGATAACAAACCATCTAATGCAACATGAAGATAAGCAGACAGCAAAGACAAAGGCAAATTGTGTTTGAATAAGTTGTGGAATATCTACACCCAACATGATAAAGACATAAATGTTATATTCTCCTGCGCAAAATTCTACGAGCTAACACAAATTTTCTCATTATATAAGAAACCTGGAAATAATTTATTAGCGTAGCCCAACAATTAAATGTATCGTTATTGCCGAATATGGTAGCACACATTTCGGCCCAGCACTCCAGAAGCTGAGAGAGGAGAATATTGAGTTTGAGGCTGGGCTGGACTATACAGTGAAACAGAGGACAGTCTATGCTACATAGTGAGATTCCATTTCAAAATAAGCACAAAAGGGGAAGTAGGTACAAATGTCAACCTCTTCTGCAAAAGTCTTTAATATATCGGATTATGATAATAATTATTAAACTCTCTGGGCAGTGGTG
Organism: Dicrostonyx torquatus; assembly: GCA_028555095.1. Taxonomy (NCBI): domain Eukaryota; kingdom Metazoa; phylum Chordata; class Mammalia; order Rodentia; family Cricetidae; genus Dicrostonyx; species Dicrostonyx torquatus. The sequence continues at coordinate 8,900,574 of JAQHUG010000036.1, forward strand.
GTGCACCACTTGGGAGGCAGAGACAGGTAGATCTCTGTGAGTTCAAGGCCAGCCTGGTCGACAAATTAAGTTCCCCCCAAATAAACTAAGAATTATTAAACTCATTTTACAGGGGCTAGAACAATATATTTGCTACTAAACCCTTGTAAAAAAATGTATATAAATTTTAAAAATAGGGTAGGGGGTGTGGCTGAGTAGTAGAGCGCTTACCCAGCATATATGTGGTCTCAGAGTCAGTCTCCATGACCATAAAAAGATGAGAAAAAAAGCACAAACATTTACAAGCTGCACAATCATCATTTTACATGTGAAGCATATAAAACAAACAGCTGTGTCCCCACCACCCATATCAAGACAGGAAACATAACCATGGAAGCAGGTCTGTCCACACAACCCCACAAGCAGAAGCATTCTTCACCTCTCCAAGTGCACCCCTTGACTGAGCCTTTTCTTTAAGTTCATACAAACTGAGTCATGGAAAATTTGCACACTGAGGTCTGCGGTCCTTTTTCTTGGTGAAAGATGACTTTTTTTGCTCAATATTTTATTTGATTAATTTATTCATATTGTTGTGTAAAGTTGGCTTGCTCTTTTTCATTATATGGCAGTTTGTATATCTAGCATATTCTACCATTAATGAGTATAGAAGTTATTTTTCTGCTTTGAGCTACTATTACACATTTGCTCTGGTATGTACTCTGCTTGTATATTACTTGGGTAAATGCATATTTTATTTCTATTGAGTATTATATACCTAGGAGTTGAACTGCTGGGTCTTTGGATTTACACATATTTTATAATGTGAATTTACAGCTTCGGTGGTTTCTAACCTTTTTCTAGAGTAAAATAAAGCATTCTTTATAGAGTAAACAGGAATTTTTTAATTTTTAGGCTTAATTTAATTTCAAATTAAAAGCTTAATATAACTGCATCTAGCCCTGCCTAATTGTAATGATTCACTGAAATGAAAGAAACGGGCTTGGCTATCCATTCGATGCCATCTACAGAGGAGTTCATGAACAGGATCAGAAAACGACCACTCACTGAGCAGCTTCCAAAGTGTGCTCAGTTTAAAAGCCGAGTATAGACCCACACGCCTCATGTGGCAGACACAGCACCCATGCTATGCCATCTGGAATATGAGTTCTGTGTCACCCCTTTAACACAGCTGGCTTTACCTTTTCAGAAAACAAGTCAACCTGCTTCACTTTCCGTGCTTTCACAAGTGGGCTACATTGACTGGCGGCTCAGACAAGACAGGGACTGGGAAACCACAAAAGAAGCCATCACAGTCCCCTGCAGGCTCACCTCTTGTCGGGGACCGTTGCCCCAACATAGAAATTGAAGCTTTTCCCCAAATGTGTGCTCGGAGACGCACGGAAAGAAACAAGCTTTCACATCATCACAGTTTAAAAGGCTCCTCTTATTTTTCAGCGAGGGCCTGTATTTATTCTATTTCCCTAAAATTCCTCCTGCTCTCTAAGGCTCTCTTAAAACCACTTCTCTCTCACTGCTTTCTAAACTCTCTTCTCTCTGCAAACTGCTCCTTGCTCTTTTTCTTCTGCTCTACTCTCTAAGACTCTCCTATGTGCCTTCTTGTTCCTATTTCTCGCTCTGTCCTCCTTCCTTCCCCTCTTGGGGGTTTTTCTCACTCTCCTGTCTCCCCAGGACAACCCTTTCATCCACACTCATTGCCATTCTCACATCAGCTTGGAAATAGCTACCTTTCCTGGGGCAATCTGCAAATGACTCAGAAGCTGGAGCCAAAACTTCGGCTATTGTCTTTCTAAATAGTCGTCTTGAGCCACGAACCTGCATGGCGTCCTTGGTCTAGCAGGTATCAGAGTCCACAACCTCTTGCCAAAATGGGCATAGGCCATGTATGAAGTAAACCCAGCTGTTCAGTATCATCTATGAGCTTACTAACACATGAAATAACACAACAACTCAGAGCCTTGGTGAGGAACAATGTGTGTATGAATTGTAACATTACTTTCTTACTGAAATTTATTTTCTTAATAAAATTTAAGAATCATGTCATGAAAGTATCTCCAAACTGGCGACTGTCTACATAATATAGTTAGCCATTCGTATTAGATATCATCTTTTAGTCATATAAGTCTAATCATATGATAGTCTAGAGAAGACAAACCTGGCACATGGTGAAGATTAAAACAGTGGTTTCTTCTGGTCTCTGTAGCTTCCACTAGCTCGCAGGGAGGAGGAAACTATGGAGGAGGGACCGCTAAGAAGGTCCCCTGGTCTGAGAATTTCTCCACACCTCTGGAGATCACAGTACAATCTCCATAGAAGACAGTGTTCTATTCCTTTCTCTTTACGTCATCTTTTTCACACATATTAATTTGAGGTATTCAGCTGCTGGTACACAATAGACTGGTCATTCCATGGTGACCACATGACCACTGCTCTGAAGATGGACTCCTGATAGTGTCAATGTCGTGCTCCAGAATATGATGTTGTGTTTATCTTGATATCCCTGGAGGAGCTGAGTGTTCTGAGAGGCCCTTTGTTGCGGCTACCATTTCCCTTCTCAGCCAGCCCAGATTCCTCCCTTCCCTCTGAGCCTCCAGTTTTGGTTCATACCTGTCACCTCTATTGTGAATCCTCTCCCAAAATCTGAAATCCCTCATCCTTTATCTTCCAGAGAGTCAAATCTCTTTTCTGGGCCTATATCATCTGGCCATAGCGTCTTCAACAATTACCAAAATAATTACTAACAACGATGCTTCAATTTTTTTAGACTCCATCTTTACCAAAAGTAACCCTCCAAAATACAAATATTTGTAGGGAGAAATTCTATTTTCATTAGTGTCCAAACACATAAGGTATCCTCTGAAGGGCGCCTCGTTATTCATTCTGAGCTCAGATGTCACTGCCTCTGAGGAATCTGCAGCAAATTCCTTGAGACAAGTTAGTCGTTTCCTTGTCTAAGCTTCACCAGACTATTATAGCATTTAATACGTTGTATTATAATTATCTTCCAGGATGTCTGCGTTCCCCACTGGGCCATGAACTCCACAAGAGCAAGACTGCATCTTATTCACCTTTCAATCCCCATTTCAATTCAATTCAGCAAATATTCAATACCCAGCGCTGTGTCAATTTCAAAGTTAGCACTTAATAAATATTTCATGAGAGAATGAAAGGGTGAAGGAAGATAAATTTACATTATCTTAAAATACTTCCGAAAAAGTTTTGGCAGAAGCTACTTTTTAAATTCTTACTTCTAAGAAGAAATATGTTTTACCAAAATCCATACTCAGATCAAGGAACAATACTCAGATCCAGGAACTCCAAACTTTGTTCTTCCAGTTTATTTTATGTTTATAAATTTAAATTTAGAAGATAAATATGTAGCACAAATTCTAATTGGTCTTAATAAAAAAAAACAGAGTCAGATATCGGGGTGAAAGCTGAACGATCTGAGAAACAGAGAAGCCAGCCACTATTCCTACCTCTACAATATCCTCAGACCAAACTGGGTGTTCTGTGTCTACAAGTTCTCAGACTGGATGCCCTCTCTATAAAACCTCAGACTGAATCCTGAGCTCCTGTCTCCTCCCGTCTTATATTTCTCTCTCTGCTCAGCCATATCACTCCTGTCTCCATCTCCCTAGTTCTGGAATTAAAAGTGTGAGCCACTACTGCTTGGCTCTGTTTCTCTTTTAGACTATTCAGTCTAGTGTAGCCCAGTGTAGCATTGTTCACAGAGATCTATCTGCCTCTGTCTTCCGAGTGCTGGGATTAAAGGTGTGTGCCACCACTGCCTAGCCTCTATGGTTAACTAGTGGCTTAGCTCCACACTCTGATCTTCAGGAAAGATTTATTTGCTAGATTACAAACAAAATATCACTACACAAATAAATTGAATTATATAGCAGAGCACAAGCAGTCTTGAAGGCAATATAATCTGCAGAGACATCTAACGTACGGCACACATGGCCTGTCCTTCGCCTCCTGAACCCAAAGCAGATCGCATTAACTGACCATGGTGCTCTTTCTCACTAAGTCGTGACTCCACCTTAGACTTTACTGGTTAGCACTCAGAAGACCACTGTTAAGAGTTGGTTCTCAAGATGTGAGCAACATTGATCTAGTTCCTTTTCTCTTGCTGCAGAAAGCCAAAGACATCTCTGGGAGTTTAAATCACTGTTTTAAGTCACGGAGACAGTTAGTTTTCAGAGCCTGAACCAGAACCCAACCAGACTAAGCCTCTTTTTACACTATACTCATTAGAATATACTTTAATTCAAAATAGCTAGTTAATAATGTGCATCCATGTATATATATATAAATGTACATATACAACAAAAAAGCAATATTCTCAAGACTATTTGCCCTTTTTAACCAGATAAAAGATATAGATATATGTGAGTGTATGCTATTTTATTATATGGTATATCTGCGTAGTTTTATATATTTCTTAATCAAAAGTGAAGTGATTTCTGAAAGCATGCCATTAAAATCAGTAAAACATGGACTGAAGAAGATGCTCAGAAGTTACAGGTATTTGCTGTTCTTATAGAGGATCCATGTTCAGTTCTTATCACCCACATGGAGGTTCACACAACAGCCTGTAACTCTGAAGGATCCAAAGCCCTTTTGACCTCCACAGGTACTGGGCATGGATTTGATGCACTTGCATACATTCAGCTAAAACATTCATATGCATAAAATAAAAAGAAATCTTTTAAAAATAGTAAAAGATAAAATAAACCAAATAAACTGATTAGTATAACCATTTGCATCTTTCTCATACTTTCTTAGCATGTCTAAGATACAGCTGAGGAAAAAAAAGGTATAAAATTAAAACAGTAAGTGTGTTTTTTCTATTGCTATGGAAAAAAAATTTTATTAATTTTTACTTTTTACTGAGCAAACACTGATTCCTAGCACAAAGAGGAACTGGGAGCTCAGAAAAGCTTTAGTGGTATTTCTATCTGTTCAATTCCTATAGATTCCTATCTTACCATGCACAAATGTGCACATGTCAGAGAATGTATGCCAAAGAAAATGAGATTCCCTAAAAGTAGTAATAAGCTACTGTTTTCTGCTTCAGCACAAGCTTAAATTCTCAAAAGGAATAGATGTGTTTCTTCCAAATCAGTCAACAGGGGATGTGAAAAAAACCCACAAGGGGTTGAAATGAAATATCATATTCTTTAACCTCCTTTGCTTTGAGAAGAGAAACAGAAAAATACGCTCCAAGAATTAAAACCCAGGATACCTCATTACCAGAAATAAAAAGGCAAATAAGACACAAAGTAAAGAAAAACAATCACACTGCCTGCAAATAGACAAAAAAGGACAAGAGAAAGATCGTGGACACAAAACTACACAGAAGTATGTCATATGAGGAAAAGAAATGAAATAAACTATTAGAAAATAGCAATGATAGCTTTGGGGGAAAAACTCTGATCTTGTGAAAAAAATAGTTGTCACTGATGTCTGATAACACTTGGGCTCCATGTGTCCATCTGTATAACCACGTCTTGCATGTGCTGGCAGTTGTCTTATGACAGTAGCCTTGGAGATGTGCCTTTCAGGCACATCTTTGAGGTTCCAAATTAAGATACTGGTGGTCCTAGTTTGCCAACAACCACAGGGAGAAATGCTGGTACCAACTGTGGCAGATATTTACCTACTGTCTCTCAGACTGGTCAATCTTCCCAGCTTTTCTTCTGTAATAAACAGGATTTGGTGTCTGAAAATTCCTAGACTGCCTTGACAACTACTGGCTTCCAGTTAAAAAGACTATGGTAGACTATAGCACAAATTCTAATTGGTTTTAATAATAAAAACCCACAGTCTGTTATAGGGGTAAATGCTGAAAGATCAGAGAAGCAGAGCAGCTACACTCAGTTCTGACCTCTACCAAATCTTCAGACTGATCCTATCTTTAGGAATCCCCAGACTGAATGCCTTGAGCTCCTGTCTCCCCCTGCCTTATATTCTTCTTTCTGCTCTGCCATATCCCTTCCTGTCTCCAACTCCCTAATGTTGGGATTAAAGGCATGTACTGGGATTAAAAGTGTGAGCCAAAACTTCCTGGTTCTGTTTCTCTTTTAGACTAATTCAATTGAGTGTAGCACAGGGTGGTCTTGACCTCACAGAGATCCAACTGCCTCTGCCTCCCAAATGCTGAGATTAAAGGTGTGTGTTACCACTGCCTGACCTCTATGGCTGAGTAGTGGCCCACTCCACCCTCTGATCCTCAGGCAAGCTTTATAGCACAAACAAAATATAAGCACATTTCCTCTTTTTTGTTGTGAATCTCTGTCCAAAAAATAATGCAAGCTTTTACCCAGATTCACTTTCTGCCCATAATTTGCCAATTTCACCATTAGTAATAGGTACTATGATTTCTGCAGGATCTAGTCCTGATAACTGATGAAGTCTCAATTTTCCTTTTAGAATCAACTCATAAACATTTTCCACATTTTTAATTTTTTACTACTTAGAAGGTAAAAAAGGGTCTATTCTAAGATAACATATTCTCTGTGTATTAATATTCCTGTAGGAAAATGCATAGATGATAAAATAACCAGAATGCAATCAAGCTTTGAATCCAAAGAATCCACTTGTGCATCCTGTAATTTCTTTTCCACCAAAGACAATTTCCTCTCAGCTTCAGCTGATAATTCTCTTGGACTACTTAGGTCAATGTCACCATCTAAGGTTTTGAGCAAATTACTCAGTTCATCATTTTCTACCCCAATAGTGGGCTGTACATAAGAAATGTCTGATAGTAATCTTTGAAAATTATTAGGAGTCTACAATCACTCTCTCCTAATGTCCACCTTTTGGAGACTAAATTTTTGTAGACTTATTTTATACCCTAAATAATTAATAGAATCTCCTCTTTGTATTTTTTTCAGGAGCAATTTTTAATCCCAAACAAGGCAAAATTTTTACTACTTCAAATATTCTTTCTAAACTATCTATAGTTGAATCAGTTAGTAAGGTATAGATTGAGAAAATTGCTTATTTCCAACAGCTAACATACACAGGGTGGAAATATTTAACATTCCCTGTGAGGGAACCTTTCATTGATATCTTTGCAGGCTGAGAATTATTATAAGTAGACACTGTGAAAGCAAATTTTTCTCTATTTCTTGTAAGGGTATAGTGAAGAAACAATTCTTTAAATTAATAACTATAAGTGGCCATCCTTTAGGCAATAGGGAAGGTAAAGGAATTCCAGATACAAAGAACCCATTGCCTGAATTACCTTACTAACAGCTCTTAGATCTGTTACCATTCTCCATTTTCCAGATTTCTTTTTAATAACAAGTATAGGAGAATTCCAAGGGCTGTTTCTATACCAGCTGTTCTAAGGCCTGCAGCTTCTCTTTAAAGACCATTATTTAACCAATACAAGTTTGTCTGTCAACCATTTTAATGGTAGGGCTGTTAGTGTCCTTGAAAGATCAGCAGCTGCTGTGCCCTGTTCCTGTACAACCTGAATG
>JAQHUG010000036.1:8921183-8937833 GCA_028555095.1 Dicrostonyx torquatus
TACATTTTTCTCTGCTCCCCCCGCCCACCTCTTCCCTCCCCTTTAACCCTCTCCCATGGTTGCCCTGCTCCCAATTTACTTTTTCTGCTTCCCATGTAGAGTAGATCCATGTATGTCTCTCTTAGGATCCTCATTGTTATCTATGTTGGGATTGTGAATTGTAAGCTGATTTTCTTTGCTTTATGTCTAAAAGCCACTTATGAGTGAGTACACATGATATTTGTCTTTCTGGGTCTGGGTTACCTCACTCAATATGATAATTTCTAGATCTATTAATCTGCCTGCAAATTTCAAGATGTCATTTTTTTCTGCTATGTAGTACTCCATTGTATAAATGTACCACATGAATGTGGGAAGGATTTTAAGGGAGGAAGGGAGATCAACAGAGATGAGATTAGAGAAGGGGGCTTATAATAACCACAATGCATATTACACATACATGAAATTATTGAAGAACCTAATTTTTCATTAAAAAATTTCCCCTCTGCAGTCCTTCCAGATCATTCCCACCCACTCACCCTTTTCTTCCTCTCCCTTCAAAAATCAAACCATAACCAAGCCCAATAAACAGAAACACACACACAAAGTCCCACAGAAACACAGAACCAGAAACCATAATACAAACCAAAGACCAGTAAGACAAAATGTCCAGAGTGATATGAGACAAAGTCTACAAAAGCACCACTGAGTTCATTTTGTGCTGGCCATCTGCTATTGGGCATGAGTCCTATCCTTAGTAGTAGTTAATGAGACCTCAGTGAAGAAAGTTCATTTTTCCTCTACAAGCAGGTGTCTTAGTTAGGTTTTCTACTGCTACGACTGAAACACAATGACCAAAAAGCAAGTTGGGGAGGAAAGGCTTTATTGGCTTGCACACCTATATGGCTGTTCATGATGGAAAGAAGTCCGGACAGGAAGTAAAACAAGGCAGGAACCTGGAGGCAGGAGCTGATTCGATACCATGGCGGGCGGTCCTGCTAACTGGCCTGCTTTCTTATAGAACCCAGGACCACAAGCTTAGGAGTGGCACCACCCACAATAGGTTGAGTCCTCACTCAACAGTAACTAATTAAGAAAGCGCCTTACCAACTTGCATACAACACTCCATCTTATGGGGCATTAATTGAGGCTCCTTCCTCCTAAATTACTCCAGCTTATGTAAGCTGACATATCTAACACGGTGGGCATCAATTGCATACAGCTTCTTGGTCAAGGATGCAATCTGTCTATTTCCCCCTCTCATTGCTGCACCATCTGGTTTGTACCTGTGCAGTCACTGTGTATGCTGCCTGTAATGGTTTAATAGTGCCAAAGGGAATAGCACTATTAGAGTTGTGGCTTCGCTGTGAGCGGGTGGAGCCTCACTGGAGGAAGTGTACCACTGTGAAGGCATACTTTGAGGTCCCATACATGTCCAGCATCTTGTCTCCCAAACAGAACACAGCAAGTTTGAGATCAGCCTGGGATACCATGCCTCCATCCTACCCAAACTGCTAAAAACCATGATTTTCAGAGCACTGAATAAAAGATATGTTAACTCAATAGTGTACATTTTAAGCATACAGTGAATCAGTAACCTAAAATGTAAAACTCTACAATGCAAACCTTCACTTATTTAAACCAGTCATACTAAATTATACCCAAGTTTTCCAAACTTTGCCATCAGGTATATATAAAAAAAAGTATAAATTTATAAAAAGTATAAATTATATAGTCCAATATAAAAATTTCTAGTTTTGCCATAAATCACAGAGAATGTGCACTGGTCTGCAGGAGGCCCTCTGCATACATGTTGTGGTTGTTTAGCTTATAGTTTTTGTGGCACTCCTAAAAGTGGGAGTGGGGGTGTCTCCAACTCTTTTTGCCTGTTCTCAGGACTTTTCTTGCTACTGGCCTATATGAAAGTTTGTGCCTAGTCTTATTGCATCTTGTCATGCTGTGGCCGGCTATCATTCAAAGTCTTCTTTCCTAAAGGGAAATGGAGGAGCAGTGGATCTGGTGGAGAAGGGAGGTGGGGGAAAAGGGAGGAGAGGAAGGAGAAACTGCAGTTTGGATATACTGTATGAAAGTAAAAGAAAAAAATTCAAGTTTCCTTAAAATACACAATTATATGTAATTTAAAAAAAGACTGAAAAAGAAAAAAAATCATTCTTCTGAAGAAATACCTTTGGGTAAAGAAGAAACTGACAACATAATCTGAAAATACCCATAGGTGGCTGTATATTTGTGTGAATGTGTACATGTGTGAGTGTTTACATATAAGTAGGTACAAATTATAACAATTTCATCAAGCACCATTTTTATTAAGAAATTTTACTGTTTAAAAACTAAACATATATTTTATGTGTGTGTGTGTATAAAATCAAGATTTATACCCTTTAAAGATGTATTTTTAATCCCCAGACTGTCACAAGTAGACTGACTACCATCAAGTTTTTTTATGCCTGTGAGATGTATCCTTACAATGACATGCAAAAGAATATGTATAATTGTAATAAAATTAACTATGAAAGGAACATACTGAATGTGAGAAAAGAAAAGCCAAGTCAGACCAGGTGAGGAAAGGGGTCTATATTACATCAGGTTACAAGGGGGACTTGTGAAAACATTTTTATGAGTCTATGGATCACCATCATAAGCATTTCAGACTCCACAGCAGCCACTCTTCGTCATGAGTACTATTTTTGTACTTATCATTCAACAAAGGAAGACCTTTTTGGCCACCAAATGGAAGAGAAAACTGAGCAGTAGAGAAGCAGAAACTAAGGACAAATGGCAATTAAAGAGTTGTACATGTATGGGAAGAGGCACTGGGGCTAATAACACACTTGAATCATGGCTGACCGTAACTTCAAGTGAGAACAGAGGGTAGACAGCAAAAGAAAAAACGTGGCTACTTCTTCACTAACAGTTTCACAAGTCTGAACTGTGAAACTCATAGTGGATACAAATCTTATTTATATAAATATAACTATTACAAGATGTAGGGTAATTTTAAAACATTAACAACTGTTTTTATTAACACTATTTTATTTTTAAAAATTTCAAAATATAAAAATAATAAACATGGATATTTAATAAACAAAACAACATAATTCAACTATAAATAATAAAAGTGTTGACAACCCACATAAACACAGTCACTATAAACATTCTGTGCATACAAGAGTAATTTTCAAGTTCAAGTTTTACCTTTTCAATTCAAGTTTTATCATCACTTTTAAAAATAGACAAGGAAGCTGCTACAGCTTAACCAATTACTTTCGCTCCACTCAAAGAGCAGGGAATTTCCCCCATGCCAACACGCATTCATGAAATGGGATAATTATGGGCACAGGTACTAACCACTGGAACAACCAAGTCTTCAGACAAGAAAAGACTCCTTTGGTGTTTTCAGATTCAACAACAGTCCATAGAAACTGAGTTAAAACAAACCACTTATTAAAGGCAGTCTTGTGCCAGACAGCATGTTCAGAGTTGGGATTCTGAGAATCAGAAGTAAACATGTCCGAGTGCTCTGCTGATACTTCACTGTGTCTCAGGAACACTCACTAAGGTGCTAGAATAAAGTCTTGGGGGCAAAACGGAAAATGCACATCAAGGGAAACTTATACAATGTAGCAATTCACCACATATCTGTAACTCTCTGTAGGAAACACGCTGCCTTCCACTGAGCAAAGGACAGACGGGAGTTTAAAGCAGAGTAAAATGACATAATTATTTATGACTAGAAAAGTTTTCCATTTCAAATGAGGGGAAAACCATGCCTGAATATATCACCTTAAAATTCTAATCAAATTAATAGCCTTTGTCTTACCAAAATAAACTATTTTCTTTTGGGAGATGCTGGGCAAAAATAAGGGTACAGTCATTCTGCATCATTTTCTTAAATTATTAGGTGTTCTCTAATGGGGCTGGGCTCTTAGCCCGACTTAACACATACCACTTTATAGTTCTGCAGCTAGTGGGATTATTGTGAGCAATAATAGAGTAAAGCCTAGCAAAGACTAGACACAGATTCAATGACATGGAAAGGTTTTGTAGCACCAATGACTGTTTCCTAAGACACTTGAGGGGACTTTAAAGTCTTTAAAGTATTATCTTGTAAACAAGACCAAAAATATTTAATTGATCTGTATTTTGAGCATAAATATTTATAAATTCTATTAAAAAAACAAATATAGCATGACTAGAGCGACAATAGTGTAAAATCTAAGTATATTGAAAAATATAAAGATATATAAAAGGCTTCCATAATGCAGTCATGCAGAGGTAAACTGCTCCATTCAATTACACACAAAAAATAATTCTATACAGTTATGTACACATCGCTCCATAACAAGTTTATTCAGAAAAAAATGTTAAAAGCGAATCTCTAGTAACGAATGTTTAAGGATTTAAGTATAACTGACCAACTGACTCTCACAAAAATTTTCAAAAAAAAAAAAAAAAATCACTGATCTTAAGGAGATGTCAACTTGACTTTTTACTCCCAAGGGTACATTCTACTTTGTTTTGCTTTTTGATTCAATAGCAAAAAGAAAAAGTAATAGCTAAATAAATGTAAGGTGACAGTATGTAGCACTCACCAATTAAACCATCAGAAGGGTCACTGGCAGGACGGTCTCTTCAGACCGTGTTCTTTGGCTCTAACTTAAGCAGCTAAAACACTGTCACTATAAAGACTTCTTTGAAAATAAAAAATATCAATTATTCTGGCATGAATTTCTCACGGCAATCTAATAATTTGTGAAAAAGAGTAACACAAAAAAGTATGAGGGGGGAGGGGTAATGAAACAAAATGCCTTGTAGGCTAGCTATTATGTAATAATTACCTAAAATACATGCTTTATCTTTAACCATGCATGTATAATCAATGTGGATCAAGACAGACAATTTATAACATGACTAATCAGTTTGTTACATTTTATTATTCATGAAGACAATCACAATACATACTCAAGAGGGAAAAAGTGTATGTAGGAGGTCAGCTTCGTATAATAAAGTATGACTAAATAGAACTTAAAAAAAAGGCAGAATCAATATAATTTGGATTTTCTGAAGAGTAGCTATGATACTAGATTTCTCAAATACCTCTAAGAATCTTAAGATGAATACTCAAAACAATTAGTAAAAAAAAAAAACAACAAAAACTGGTGTGTTATAAAAAAGGATTTTGTTAATATTTAGGATAAGAACTTTAATTGTCCACTTTCTAATTTAACCTATATCGCTTATTATTAGTACATATACTTTTAAAGCAGCTGAAAACTAGTCTTTAAAAATAAACACAACACTATTTCCCCTTGCTTGTAAGATTGTCTTTGATGTCTTGATTATAAGTGATGAAAATTGTGTAAATTAGACAAATTTAGTAGATATACAATTTTAAAACACATAGGTCATTATTTATTACTTGAAAAGAAGTAAAATTATTTTCCTTGTTTTTGAAGAGAACAACAACAAAAGTTCACTGGAGTGAGTGGTCCTGGCAATCACATCAATTCATACACTCACAGTAACAGACAAATTAATTACAATGTGTAACTTTATAGTTGTCACAAAATTATTTTAGTGGCAATCCTAATTCAATAAATACATCTCAAAAATAAGAAAAATTAAAGCCAAACTTATGTTTAACTTTTTAATTCATTTTCTTCATTCTAAACTGCTCAATTAATGCTCTCATGGCTTTATATTTACCAGACACAATTCTCAGTTTGGCTGAGATGTACTATATTTCATAAGGAAACTAAAAGGCCTTGTTCCTTCCTAAGGTCTTTTACAAATTAAACTGCTATAAACTAAGGAAAGAAAATATTTATGAATAAGTCAGAAACATCACATATTTGACACACCTCCGGACTGAGATGTGCTCACACAGAACTGTAAAGGTAAAATGGTCATCACAGTACATGTAAACATAAACATCTATTCAGATTGGAAAGGGCAAACCCAATGACAGGATGGTGATATTAACAGTCATCTCCAACAGGACGGGACAGGACAGGGCTTGCTCATGTCGTCACAAAGCTAAATTCAGGCAGTGATGTTCTCTCTCTGCTGGAAAAAGAGAACACTTATTAAAAAAAATAAAGAAATAAAGAACAGAAAAACTCCAAAATTGAATTGCAGTATGAACTAACTCTAACTTACTAAGACATTTTAAAAAGTCTACTTGAGAAGGATTGAAAGTTACAGACAAACCTCTCTATATCATGCTTTTTAAACATTAGGTGTCACTATCACAGCACTACAAAACAGCTGTCGTTGAAACTGGGGAGGGGCTGGAACATCTACTAACTGGTCAGTGGTATTTTTACACAGAGCTGTGAGCAGGCAGATTTTTAAAAATCACGTACAAGCCTCAAGTCACTGTAAATAAACCAAAAGCAAAAACAAATTTCTTAAAGTTTTTCCAAGGATTTTCAAAATAATCGGAAGGATATCTTATTTCCTAAAACTCCATACAATTATCATTTCCTTCTTTAATTATCTATATGATACAAAATTCTAAACCAAGCACCAAGTGTAACAACAAAAATTTAAAAAGGAACACATAATGAGACAGTGCCTGGGATGAGTGGATGAAATAAAGAAATAGAGGGGAGATTTAGATCAAATATAAAAAGATATATAATACATGAGATCAAATATAAAAAAGTTTTAAAATGTTTTCACTTAAGTAATGAACACAGAGTACTAATAAACTATATCAAGTTAGATGCTTCTGACTAAGCATATCTGCTTTCATTACAAATTACTGATAATGGCAATCATGGCCAGTATTTTTTTTTCCTTTAAGATTACAATTCTGTGTGATAAGAGACGAAAAAAATAATACCACTCTTTTTTATAGCAACACATGCACACCGTGGATCAGCTTTTTTTGTTCAGAGAACTGACAAAAGTGAGCTCCTTATATCTAATGTAAGAGAAGGGTGTATTCTTTTTGGTTTGTAAGTATTTTATACTTGTGGCTTAAAAATCTATGTTATTAAGTGTCCAATTTTAGTTCATAGAATTTTAGAAGAAAAAAATGTCCTGGGAAAAACCCCAGAGTGAGTAATCCAAAACTTGTTTTAGGACAACCTTGTTTTGATGGCTTATTGAGTTTTTAAGGAGGACAGGGCTACAGATATTTATAGAAATGCTAGAACTAAAATTAGTTTTCTATAGTTAACCTATATTCATTGTAGGAGGGGAGAAAACATATTTTGATAGGACCTGCAGAGTACTCTGAGACAGTCACTGATGTTTCAACAAATCCAATAAGTAAACATTTGATTTCTTTTTGAGCCATTACACCCAATGGTCAGTGTTGCAAGTAAAATTGGAATACAGCCCCTCTTCCCACTCCCCAGAAAACAGTCCTGGTTACAAGATACCTTCTTGAATGAGACTTAGCCATACTTGCTATAAGTAATCAGCTAAAACAGTGGTGTCTTATCTTCATAGTAAACTACTGGTTTGTTACATTTGATCATATAACAATAGAACAGAACCTATGGAATAGTCTTCCATTTCTTGCAACAAATGTTTTCATTAAGTGTCGGGGCATCAGTTACTTGTTAAAAAATAAAGTTACAATTATCCAATAACATATAAAACATTGTTTAGAGATTAAAAATATGCAAAGTGACAACCATCCCTTGAAGTAATCCTAATCAATCTTTGAACCAGAAATATATAATTTTCCCTGTAGTTGCCTACCTTGTCTCTAATCTTTCCCCCACTCCCAATTCTACCTGCACAGCCAGATAACCAGATGCATATAACAAAGCAGCAAACTTATCAGGAGAGCTGTAGAATTAAAAAGGTTTCTCCTTTTAGATGACATATTGTAGAAGGAAAAATGGAGATGGAAAAGAAGATATAAATCTGCATTTGTTGAAAATTGGTATAATAGGTAAATAGTTTTATTTTTAAACCACGTTAAAAAGTAAAGAGTAAAGTTATAAATATGAATGATTAGAACTTGGAAAATAGAGAAGTTTACTTGTACTTTATAGGCTAAATGGCAAATGCAAGCGTTTGGAAACATATATACAAAACTTTAGCAAGAGATATTATGTAAATTATTAGAATCAAAGCTAAGTTGTTTCCACTGATGAGAAAAAGAATGTCAGGTAGGAATAACTGGCTTACAGTTATAGAAGTATTTTGAAATGAAACACTAATGTATCATCAGGGACAGTAGAGAGATAAAAGAGACGTTAGAGATCATTTGGTCCAACCCTTTTCATTTTATATATAAGGAACAAACTCTGGGAAAGGCGAGAGACCTGGCCACAGAGTTACCTACAACAGCTGAGAACAAAAGATAAATCTCTTAATCCTTGTTCAGTTCTCTAAACTAGGTCATCTATAGACCAAGAGAAATTTAGTAAGATGGTCTAGATTGGTGGCTTTCAGTATTTCTAACCATGCACTCTAATAAAAACCCAAAGATAAATTAACCCCTAGAAATGACTACAGTCTTTAATATTACACCATCTAGAAGGCCTTAACTGGGGACATGTCAGCATTGGTCCTAAGTGTCTAGCTACCTCAATCACTACTTGTAACCCCTGTGATGAGACATATAGCTCTATCACTTTATAAAATGGCCCCAGTGACTGAGGAGAGTATCCAGAGAGATTTTAGAAAATTGATAAGAATTAACAAGGGAGGTAATTGTCAACCTCATTACTATAAATTTAAATAAGCATCCATTCATTATGTCATTTAACAAACATCTAAGTGCTCATATGAGCCAGGCTTTACTATAAGCACTAGAGATAAAAAGATGAATAAGACATGGTCCCCTTTCTAGAGGAGCTTGCAATCAATCTAGTGGGGGAAGACAAACATATAAACCAGATAAAATATGTTACAACATAAAATCTTATAACAGAGATATGAACAAAGCGCTTTTTAAAAGGGTAAACATATGAACTGTCTAATGACCAAAGAGTCTACTAATTCTGTGCAGTATTCTGAGGTAAAGACTATCATGGTTACTATAAACACAATCTCATGGTTGATCAGTAAGAAGGGAAAAGACAGCAGCGGAGTTCTATAGTATTTTTTTGTTTTGTAAAGTTGGTACTGAAATCACAAAGCTTATATCTTCCACTTGCTCATTAGGACTTTAGGTAAGCCACTCCATTTCTAGCAGCTTGTTTTCTTATTAGTAAAATGAGAACTACCATCTACTTAAAAGAGGTGTCTTAGGTTTTAAATGAAAAATATAAATGTGCACGTAGAGTACTAGTATTTATAAACATACTCATGAATTAAAACCCCAGTAGCAATGCTTCAGTAAATATCATTTATAATAAAAGGCAGACTAATTCTTATAAAACCACAACTGTGAATCAAAAGAATACTGGGAATATGTAACCCTCATGGTAGGGAACCATATTGAGCCATAGTTGGTCTTCTGATTCATTCAAAGCACCATGCCTTAAAATTAAGTTATTAGGCAATTTCAGGCTAGGGAAATTGATTCCTGAGCTTAAAAGAAAACTGGTAATTTCAGTGACATTTCTAGGGAAATTTACAATAAAATGTTAAACTATAATCAAATCATAAAGCCAAAAATAGAATGGAGATTTAACTGGCCTTGGAAAGATTTACTTTCTTTATAATACCTGTTTGGTGTAAAGAGAAGAAACGTGAGCCTCTGCCAATTTGGCATCTTTCACGACTACTAAAAAGAAAAGAAAACAAACTTACCTAATGAATGAGAATAGCACATAGTAAACACACAAGAGACTACATAAAAATATACCACAGTCTAAGCAAACTTTAGAGTCATTATTGTAGCAAATGGAATCTGAGTTTGAAATTTTATATATAAATGTGTACTAACTGCAAGTCAAACATTCCTATAAAATAGTACTGTCATTAAAAACATACAACTATAAGCCCAGTGGGGAAAAAAAGACAAAAACACCATCTGAGTTATACTACTGCAAAAGACTGGTACTGGTGGGATTAGGTTTTGATTGTGTTGGCCCCAAAGTAGAAGAAAGTAGTTTAGTTTTGTTAAGAGGTGCTTTAAAAAAAGAAAAAAATCATAATCTTGAGAAGCAGAAACACTTGAAATGAATACAAAGACTTTAAAATGACAAATACAGTAATCTCCTACCCTCATTCTACAAAGAATATATTTCCTGAAAATGGTTTAGCTAACTTTCAATATTTATATTTATGTGCCAGAGAATTCCACTTAAAAAAATCACAATATTGTTGCAAATGTGAAAGATTTTTATATAAGTATAGTAAATGCACACTTAAAATATCAGACTGGAACACTTACCAAACAGTGTTTTCCTAAAGTGGTATCTATAGTATATTCTTTATTCATACATCTTCAAATGGTCAAGTTCTCTTTCATACATCCAAAATGTAATATGAAGTTGTCTTAGTCACCAAATGTTAGCGCTACTTGAAGTCTGGTTCCAAACTAATCAGCCTGCTTTTAAATTTTAAGACATCTGTTGAAAATTTATATGATCAAACCAAACTGAAGTGGTATCAATTTTAGACATTGGATTTACATCATTATAAAGGTACCAGTACCCATTATTACTGAATGATTGCTCCTTTTAATAGTCAGGGGAAGGTAGATCATCATCTGGAATGGTCTGTTTCATTTTCTCTTTTTTTTTTCTTTTTTTTCTTTTTTCTCTTTTTTTTTTTTTTTTACTTTTTCTTTTTTTAAAATCAAGGAACATTGTCATGGATTTTCTTTCATTGCTTTTTTTTTTCTTTTCTTTTTTCTTTTAAAAGACCATTCCACTTTATTTTTAGCATCCAGATGCATAAGAACTCATATGTAAAGCAGTCATACACCATTATCATTAACACCCATGTGATAAAATACAGACACAAATCCAACAAACGTCTAATACATAGTAAAGCCTAAGCATACTACTATGTAATATGATGAATACATAACTTGGAGACTTTAGTTAGAATACTATGTTATCTATTCATTTTTGAAAACATTCATTAAGGTTTTAAATGCAAACTCATTCCTTATTGGGAGTAAAACAAAATCTTCTATGTTATGACAAGAACTGGGTCATAAGTATTCAAATCTATTCATTAATTTACAAATAACCCAAAGAATTCTGTAATGTTCAATAGAATTATGTAATAAAAACATTGCATATGTTCTATTGTGATGTCTTTAGCAATTGTTTACTGAAATAAAATGCAAACATCAATCTTTTAAAATACAAGATCAGAAGGTAGTTTTCTTCTCTTTTATCTATTTGTGAAATCCATCTTCATCATATTTTACCAAAAGTTGTTTTTACAAACATGTAAAAGTACATTAGATACTACTAATGAAACACAGGTAGAGTCCTAGCATATGCAGATCAGTGATCAGTCAAATCATCTTCTCCAAGAACGAGATTCATTGTCCTCTTCTTCTTCGTCATCATCTTGAAGTAATGAGTCATCCACCAAAGACTCTTCCTGAAACTTTAGGTTAAGATGCATTTAGGAATTTACCCAAAATAAAAAAAGAAAAGAAAAAACAAAAAAGAAAAAAAGGAAAAAAAGGAAAAAAAAAGAAAAAAAAAGTAATACTTTTAAATACTTTCTCGCTCAAGAGTTGAATACAAACGGTTATTTCTATAGCTAAAACATTTAAGAAAACAAAGTAGAACAGTCCTTATCCACTCAGTCTCTCTACAGTATGTTTTACTGCTTACATGAAGCAAGCAATAAAGATCAAATTAAAATTTTGTACATGCCACTTCTATTGACAAATCATGCCATCTGCTATACTTTAAAATACTGCTCAATCCTTCTTTAAAAGGGGAATACATCGATTTTCACTGACTTATCCTAACCCTCAACACTCAAACAACCTTATAAAAATTCTACCACAATTTCAATTTGTTTGCTATCTATAAAATATTTTTAAGAAAAACCAAACATCTCTTTCTTTTCCCCATTCCCTCCATAAAAACTTCTCACACTGCTTTCCCAAACTTCAAAATACCTAATACCAGGAGCTCTCCTGCTTTTCTCCCCATTCAATTCAAACTCAGGGAAGGACAAAGGTATAATCTAAAATATAAAATGACAAATCATGTACATGAGTTTCAAATACACATTTATTCTTTCATTTGACTATGGATATGCATAACAGACTTGAAATGCTCTTCAAACAAAGTGAAGCACCATTATGGAACTCTAACAAATAAAAAACAGAATTTTACTTTCTTACCTTTATTTTTTAACTTCTGCAAATTTTTCCTATAACTTTTTTCATGATTAAGCAAAACACAATTGCTTATTTTAAAACCTTTTTCTTAAAGGCTTTTATCATTCACTGTCTTACTTGCCAAACCTTTATTCCACTGAATAGCTGGTGTTACCTGAGAAAAATGCAATCTTCCATTCTTATCCTAAAGCTCAAATTCTGCTGAAAATGCCTTTCTCGACTACATTCCCAGTGCCAGCACATAGTTACGGAATACTACTATATTCAGGACTCGGCTCCATTAGCAATTAGCCTTTAAGAGTGTTCTGGACAGACATTCTTTCCTAAGAGTTCCCACAACATGCTGTTCAAGTCTGCATTCGGCACATCAACATGCCTGCTATTGCAATAGTTCCTTCTGTCTCTGTCACCACCCTCTTTTCCAGATTATAAGCTCCTTGATGATAGGGACCGTGTCTTATTCATTTATGAGCCTATCACAAAATCTACCACGTAGCAGGTAGTCATTCTAATGTACTAAAGCAATATGAATTTAAAAAGGCTGAAACGTTGATACAGCAATTGAGTAAATTAAAAACCCTAAAACATATTACAAGATTTCCTGTGAACAAAAATCTAATGAAGAATTATTATCTTCTAGAAGAATTGAAAACTGATATATCACATATTCTTTTTAGGTTAGCCATCCGCAATTCTTCTCATTAATCCATAAAATAAAAGGTTATCTGAATTTATCTGATCTCTCCTGGTTGGAATATGACTTAGGAATAAAAGTATTAAGTTAAAATCACAGCCATAAAAATACCTTTTATAAATGAATTATGAATAATGGATGGGAAAACAAGTGAAAAAACTATAACATACTTCCTCTTCATCAGGTTCAACTTCCTCCGTTTCCACAGCTGAAATGTTGGTTATTGGTTTATTCCACGCCAGTTTTAAATCCTGCCCTTTGAAACGAGCTCCATGAATTGCAGCCTAAAACAAGTAAGAATATGGGAGTGAAGAACATTCTCATAAGCAAGTACTATTTCACTCTTGGTCAAAAATCTTGAGTAAAATTTAGTATGTTTGCCGACTTACAGCCCAATGACAACTACTACTCAGACAACAATCCCATTATCCATCAAGATTTTGGCTCTAGCTTCTAACGTCTATTTTAAGATCAACATACTAAATGAATTTTACTTCATTAACTGTCAATTTACGTCTGATACATATAGTAATTATTAACTAGAAACCTTTAACAAATTAATGATCAAAATCACTGTAAAAAGATGCATAACTAACGTAAACTATAAACACACCTTAAGAAAAGGGAAAGGTCACAGCTCTGAAATTATCTACAGAAAAGCACAGTGTTTCCTATAAAAACATTTTGAAAATGATGATGATGACAGCTAAAAAAAAATGTTCTAAGGTTAGTGCTATAGTCAGTAGCTGGTATAGAAACACCATTTTTGAAATAACAATGAACAAAAATCAATGCTAGCAACATTTTAAAGGAACTCATGGTCACAAAAGATTTATAGTACAGATTCAAAGTACAGAATAATATGAAGCATAGAAACAATTATATATACAATAACACCTGAAAATCTGTTGTATGTAATATTAATGGCCCCACATACAAAATTTAAATACATACACACATATGGATATTTTAGTCCAGAAAAAACTGAAAACTGAAGCTAACATCATTACGTAAGTATATCAGATTACTTTTAGGAATAATAAATGCCATATACAAAATAACTATAAAACGTTTTTTTCTATTTAGCCAAAAACTTTATGATCAGCAACACATACAGTAAGTTTTAGGTAAGCAGTTGATTTTGTTTCTGGGGCTAAAGGTCTTTGCTGTGTATCTCTTGAACTCACACACACCCTACTTCAGACTTTCCTAATAAGGAACAATACAGTTGCATAATACTACACCTTGCAACAACAGGTTACTGACAAGTTTTTCTAGCAACTGAATTTTGTCTATTTCTATATTCAACACATATTTCAAATTTGTAAGGTAAACTTTTGTTTTTCCCGAGACAGAGTTTCTCTATGTAACAGCCCTGGCTGTACTGGAACTTGACTAGGCTGGCCGCAAACTTACAGAGAATCGCCTGCCATTCCTCCCAAGTGCTGGAATTAAAGGCGTGCACCACCGCTGCCTGGCATAGGGTTAACTTTTAGCTTCATTACATTTTAATTTTTTAAATTGCTCTTATAATACCTTATAATAATGATAATTATGAATGATAATTTTTATACTATATGATTTAAAATTTGAATTTTTAAAAAATATAAAGTGAACCTGGGTGTGGTAGTGTACTCCTTTAATCTCAGCACCAGGGACGCAGATGGAGGCAGATCTGAGTGCCACTGCTCTTGGACACTGGAGGTTCTTTAGAAACTTCAACAACCCAGGCTATATAAACCTGTGAAACAACTTTGAATTTTTGTTCCCTGAAGATGAAAATTTAATTCAAGAAACCTAAGCTTTTCTTATAAGAAACATTAAGTTCCATGATTATTTTCATTGTAGTAAAACCCATTGATAATAAGCCTTTAAGAAATCAGAATGTAATTCAGGTAACTTAAATCATAATTATTTGTGTAACTCGCCCATTTTATCTATCTGTCTGTCTGTCTATTTACCTATCTATCTGAATTTTCAAGGCAGGGTTTCTATTTGTTTACTTATCTTTTCTGTCTTGTTTGTCTCCAAGGCAGGGCTTCTCTGCATAACCCTGCCTGTCATAACTTGCTCTGCGGACCAGGCTGGCATCACACTCAGATCTGCCTCCATCTGCGTCCCTGGTGCTGAGATTAAAGGAGTACACTACCACACCCAGGCTCACTTTCTATTTTTTAAAAATTCAAACTTTAAATAATATAGTTAAAAATTATTATTCATAATTATCATTATTATAAGTGTAAGAGATAGCCACCACTATATAATTTGGGACAGAGGACAGTGCTAGTGGAAGTCAGAAGAGGACACAGGATCCCTAGGAGCTGGAGTTACAAGTGTTGTGAGCTGTCAGATACTATTACAGAAAAGAAATTCACAAAATAGTGTGAAAGTGTATAAGACTTAGAGACATAAAAAGATAGTTTTGGGTTGGTAAAACAAGTTAAGATAGAAAGTGAATTAGTACAACATTTGAACATACCAAGGTAGGACAATGGAGTATTTTCTCTGAATTTGTCAATTGCAAATGGACCAGACATTGTTAATGTAATTACTATCTGTATATATTTGTATGTAGTTATTGTATACTACGTTAGCTAAAATCCATTGCTTTTTATTTAGACAAAAAAGGGGAAATGTGTGATATTATTTATGTTCTTACATATAAAGCTTGCTTGGAGTCAGAGGGTGGAGCTAGCCGCTGGTAAGCCATAAGGAAGAAACAGGAAGTGATAAGGCAGGGGCAGAGAGAAGACCTCTATCCTTTGGGAAGAAGCCCAGGCAGAGGTAGGAAGTCACTGGTGACTACTCTGCTGCTTCTCTGATCTTTTAGGTTTGTCCCCTGATATCTGACTCCTGGTTTTTATTGATGAAGATTAATTAGTTTAACACTTCACCTGAGTGCTAGAAACTGAACTCAGGTCCTCTACAAGAGCAATCAATATTCACGTTTAACCACCAAGTCACCTTTCCAGATCCTCATTAACTTTTTAAACAATGATGCCTGCTTAGATCTTTCTAGAAGAAAAGAATTTTATCATAATTATGGGAACATATTTTTACAAGATAACATTATATTTTTAGAAAATCGTTATTCTTTGATTTTAACAGAAAGTTTTAAATTTTTATGTATTAGAATTTATTGGTCTTTTCCTTTGTAAATATCATGTCATGACTTAAAAAGCACTCACTAAATTAAGGTAATTTAAAAACAATTTTTATATATGTGTGTGTCTGAATGCCTGAGCATGTATATGTACACGTGTATACAGAACGGCAGGTGACACAGTGTCTTCCTTAGATACTCTACACCTTACTTTTCTGAGACAAAATCTCCCATTAAACATAAAGCTCATCAGTCTGGCTACAACAGCTGGCTTGCTAGGAAGCCCCAGGTTTCTAGCTGTATCTGCCTCCCCAAAGCTGAGATTACAGACTGTCACTTTCCACGGCTAGCCTCCTAGAGTGCTGGAGATAACCTAGACCTTCATGTTTCACACAACAAGTACTATATTTATTACATCATCTCCACGGGTACTTAGGCTGTAGATTTATTGTCGTGTATGTGTGTGTGTGTGTAAAACTGTATGCTATGTGTGTGCAGGTGCTTCAGAGGCCAGAAGAGAGTGTCAGAATCCCTGAAGCCGGAGTTACATGTGATTATATAGTCAGCTCCATGGTACTTTGAATCAACTGTGGGTCATCTGAATAGCAGAAGGTACTTTGA
>JAQHUG010000036.1:8938201-8951892 GCA_028555095.1 Dicrostonyx torquatus
AAGAGAAAAAATGTCTTGGTTTTTGTCCATCCCCTCCCCAAGTCATTTGTCTAAACACATTTACTGAATGTTTTATTTGGTACTTTTAAACAGCTCTTTTGTGAGCCTTTAAAATCCATAAATATGTATAATACACAGCCACCTATTTCTGAATTTGTTTTATTTTCTACATCTATTCTAATACATAATTTATAATAAATTAAATACCATTCTTTGTTAATGTATATTTGTCACTAATTGATGTTATTTCTGCTTGTGGCCAAATGCAATATCACATGATCTTTAACAGGTGTTAGTTAATGATATCCTATGAGCTTTAGTATTGTTTGCATATAGTATACTAAGAACAGCAAGAGTTCTGCAAGCATCTCACGGAAATTTAAGAAGGAACTTCATAGATATTTCTAAAATGTTAACAAGTATCACACAAGTACTTTTACATGTACTTTCTATAAGACACTTAAGGAAAGTAGTGTAGTGTGATGCTCTTTTGTCTGTGCTATATAACAAGTTTGCCTGAAGATCACAGTGTGGCGCTAAGTCACTACTAGTCAGCCAGGGAGGCCAAGCAGTGGTGGCGCACATCTTTAATCCCAGCACTCGGGAGACAGGTGGACCCTCTGTGAGTGACCCTAAGCTACACTCAATTAAATCTGCCTAAAAGAGAAAACAGAGCCACGTGGTGGTGGTTCACATGTTTAATCCCAGTACTTGGGAGTCATACACCTTTAACCCCAACACTAGGGAGGTGGAGACAGATATGGGATATGGCTTGGCGGAGAGAAAATATAAGGTGGACGGAGACAGGACTTGGAGAGAGGATACCCTATTCTGTCTGAGGGTTTTGTGGAGATAAGAATTAGTGCTAGCTGCTTTGCTTCTCTAATCTTTCAGCTTTCATCCCCTGATATCTGGGTTTTTATTATTAAGATCAATTAGAATTCGCACTACAATGCAGTAATATTAATGGAAATTGGACTAAATATAAAAATGCACAAAACAAGAAGAATAGAAAATAGTTCCATCTCAGTGTAAACACAGTTAAAAATCCACTATATTTTCAAAATCCAGATTTTTCAAAATCAAGTTATCAAGATTCATCCTGAAAGGTTGTTTCATTTGGTTTGCGTTTTGTTATTGTCGTTGATTTGAGACAGTTCTGCTATATAGCCCTGACTGGCTTCAAATTAACTGTGATGACCCTGAATAATGAATGAGATTAGGAACATGTGTCACCAAGCCCAGACTTTAGGGGAAAAGAAAATTCTTAAATAATTTATAGTTTTTAAAAAAAAAGTATTATTTCAAAGTACTAAAAAAGATGGAAATTTTATCATCATGTTTTGTAAAAGTAAATATTATTAATATGTGTGGGGGGGAATTCTTCATGTAAAACTAACACCTCTCAGAGAAAATTTAATAAAGTTCTACCTAACATACATATAATATTGTTTTTAAATAATCACAATTTTTTAAAAAAATGATTTTTTTTTTGATTTTTCAAAGCAGGGTTTCTCTCTGTAGCCCTGGCTATCCCAGAACTTGCTCTGCAGGCCAAGGTGGGTAGTTAAATGGTTAATCACTTCCCACATAGCCATGAGAAGAGTTCAGATCTCTACTATCCAAGTAAATGCTAGGAAGGCATGACAATCCAGCAGTAATCCTAGAATTCAGGGGATCCTTAGATCAAGGTGAGCTCATCAAGAGACACAACCTCAATATAAAATGAGAGTAATTAAGAAAGAGACATTGAACATCAATCTCTGGTCTCTACAAACACATGGATACACATGCAGTCACACCTACAAACATGCGATTACACAATGTACACATGTACACACACACATAAACTGAAGATACTTCTGGGTTGTCTTTTGAAAGACAATTCAAGCACAAATCAGGGGCATGGTGGTGTATGCCTTTAATTCCAGTACTTAGGACATGGAGACAGACACATCTCTGTGAGCTCAAGGCCAGCCTGGTCTACATAGTGCACTCTGATAAACAGCTACACAGCCATAAAGATCCCATTTCAAAAATACAAAACAACAAAATAGACATTTCAAAGTATATAGATTAAGATAACTATATAACAAGGACTCTAAAAGCTAGAGCCACATATCATCTCATGGACAAATAATAGCAGTCTATTCAGAAATATACTAAACAAGAGACACTTCTGTAGAACTCAACCTGCAGGGACCCGGAACTCATAGGTGAAGAATAAATAAAAAGGGCAGGCAGAATCACATTTTCTCTACATATACCCTAGATAACTCTTACCATTATTCTACTAATGCAGACTTTGTACAGATAAAGCAGTAAACAGTGGAAAGAGTGGCAGCCCTAATTTCTGTAAAAAGAACTTATGACATCTTCAAGTTAAGGCAATTTTAAATTCTACTTGGTGTCTAATTTATACATGCTATATTATGTAGTAGTGTTTCATTTGCATTTAATAAAAAAGTTTGCCTGAAGATCAGAGAATACAGCAGCCTCACAGGTCAGCCTTACCCACCAGGCAGTGGTAACACACAGCTTTAATCCCAGTAGCCACACTAGTTTAATCTCAGGGGTGCATGCCTTGAATTCCAGCCCTACAGAGGATTATAAGACAGGAGGGGTGAGCTCTCAGACAGAGTCTCATTCTGAGATTCCTGGAGGCAGGATCGTCATTTCGGACTGAGGTAGAGGTAAGAGCCAGTAGCTGGCTGTTTTAGTTTTCTGACCTTCAGGTTGAACCCCAATATTTGACTCTGAGTTTTTATTATTCATGCTTCAATATTATACTGTATTAGTATTATATTTATTATATTATATTAAAATGTTACATACAGATTTCCTAAGAAAATAAAGACATTTCTTTCATGAACACAAACTTGCACTTCAAGTATTCTACCTTCTGTCCAAGTACAATTAATCAGTGAACTTGAAATTTATATTAAAACTTAAGGAAAAAATAATCATTTAAATCTAAAGTTTTAATTATTTTAACACTTACAGCTTCTGCTTCTGCTCTTGTCTTGAATGTAATTATCGCATGAAGTGAAGAGTCGTCAATCTGACAATCCTCAATTTCCCCATATTGCTGTAAATTAACAAATTATTTCCTCAAAATAAATGTTTTAAAATATCTAAAACCCCAACTGCATTAGAATAGTAATAAGCATAACCCAGAATATATAACTTATACAGCTTAAGAGACAGTTATTTCATCTAATCCTATCTTCCAATCTCAGTTCTAATTCTATCTCCCCAGAATTAGTGACATTATGATCTATTTGAGAAATAATGGATAAAATAATAATGGTCAAAGCCTGAGGTTGCTTACCATCACTCCTTTATTACTCCAACCTCAGGACAAGTAAACTTGTTCTTAAACAGCATACTGAATTATCAAAACCAGGAAATTCTACTATCATTTTCAGTAAAAGGGAGGAAAGATTCAGAGAATTCAATTTTTCCAAGCAGTCAAGCAAATTATCAAGATGAAGATCCAGGCCTTGTAAATTCATCATTAACTGAGCATTGGTTCCCTTACTATGCATTCCATTATGGCATACACAATTTACAATACTTAAATACTAAGCCAATTATACTATGCCTGATTGGAGTTTGCTGTATTTTCTCCACATTAGGGAAGATTTTTCTAAACAGCAATTGTACTACATGAAGTTAGTTCTTTGTAACTAATATTTTCCTTTTGTTCCAAAATAAAACTACAGCCATAAATTCATTAAGTATAAATTTTTATGAACTAATTTATACTTGAACAAGTTACTTAATCTCTTCATGTTTTATGTCCTCACCTTAAAAAAAGAAAAGGCAAAATAGAGGTCAATCTTAGTGTCACCTTGACTATGTGGAATTAACTAAAACCCAAAGATGGGGCACACCTGTGAGAGTTGTTTT
The DNA here is from genome assembly GCA_028555095.1 of Dicrostonyx torquatus. Taxonomy (NCBI): domain Eukaryota; kingdom Metazoa; phylum Chordata; class Mammalia; order Rodentia; family Cricetidae; genus Dicrostonyx; species Dicrostonyx torquatus. The sequence goes on from JAQHUG010000036.1 coordinate 8,942,114, forward strand.
ATTTTGTTTTTAATTAAATTATTTGAAATGGGACGATCCATTTATAATATGGATCTTTGAGGCAGGAAAATACACCTTTAATCCAGGTAGTTTGATGTAGGAAGATCCATCTTCAATTTGGACCACACCTTCTGCTGGCAGCCTACATAAAGGACATGGAAGAAGGAAGCTGACTCTCTCTGCCTTCTGATAGCACTCTCAATAGCAAGTCCATTCCTTTTCTGGCAAGTGGTCTACTTTTTGGGGATTTCGGTGTATTACTGAAGCTGAGACAGTCAGTCTTGTGAACTGAACAACTATTGGATTCCTGGACCTTCCATTGGTACAGATAATCACTCTTGGACTAGCTGGACCTTTAAGTCATTCTAATAAATCCCCCCACACTCTCTATGAGACTCATTCTTTTAAGTTCTGTTCCTCTAGAGAACCCTGACTAAATCAAGTGGTCATTCAAATAATTCTTAATATCCCCAATAAATTTCAGCTGTTTTTATTACCACTGTTACTGGTTTAACTGGATAAATTTTAAAAAACCATTTGCTAAACCCAATTGTTCTGTCAATGGTCCTTAATCTCTATACCCTGTTTCTTATGCTCAGAGATAAAAAAGCTAAACTTTGAAATGTGTACTCTTGTTTAACACTAGTTATTTTTTGGTGGTGGCGCACGTCTTTAATCCTAGCACTCGGGAGGAAGAGGCAGGCGGATCTCTGTGAATTCGAGACCAGCCTGGTCTACAAGAGCTAGTTCCAGGACAGGCTCTACAAACTACAGGGAAACCCTGTCTCGAAAAAAAAAAAAAACACTAGTATTTTTCATGAGCAAATAATCACTTCTAACTTAGAGCTAAAAATCTCCAAGTTTATGGAACAATTTCTACTCTTAAGTTTCTGAATATTTATTCCTCAAACATCTTAGTCTCAGCAAAACACAATTATAACAATCTGGATTACTTTAGCATATTGGTTATATGCTAAAGTATATCCCCTAATTAGCTGGATCTCCTTTCCTTTGTAGAGTGGGACAGAGAGGAGGGAAGAGCTGAGTTGCATCACCAAGCACCTTTCTAGTTCTTATTCTTTATGCTTCTGAATCCAACAAGCACAGGACGTCCCAGACTCCTCAGCCTTATATATTAATCACTTTAGTGATTTCATAAGCATCAACTGTTTCTTTCAAAACTTCCTTATATTTGGATAGGTATTAACTAAAAGCTTGAAATATGAATGCCAAAAACTGAAATATAAATTTCTAAATGATAAAGACAGCTGAATACCTATTCTTCTACTTCTCAGTTTTAATTTTATTAATTGCTAAACTTTCCTCCACTGATCTTTTCATCACACATCAGGGTCAAACTAGTCATTGGGGTCTTAAAGTGTTTACTAAGTTGTAGTTTAGTTCAACTGACTTGTGTCAAAGCAATGTATCTTAAAAGCTCTGTGAGTAAAGAACTGACGGTTCTTCCTCTCTCTGATGTAATTACCAGAATACCTAGGGTAATACTGATGTTTAGTAACCTATGTTCTGGATAACACTAAATACTGAACTAATTAAAATGAAAGGGTAAGGTAGGTATAGTCTCCATTCTGCATATTAGCCTATGAATCCCAGAAGTCTAAACAAAGAATGGATGAATAGGGACTAGAATCTTCTTCTATTAGCCACTCTACCATTAGATAAACTCTCCTAAATTTCACCCTTGATCTGAATAAGGCAACTTTTAGATCATACATCAAAAGTGTATCTTCCTTCAAGTCTACTCAGCTCTATGAAAACCTTATAATTTATTTTCATATTTAAAAATCTAAATGGTCTAGATACATCAATTTTTCCTTAAGTTATCAACATAAACCTACTCATAAGATCCTCTCTGAAACAATGACGCTTAAATAATTAGCCTTATAGTATTTAAAGGCCTATCTAGTTTTGAGAATTATAAAATTTTAGCTGGTCTGTGGTAAACCACACCTTAATCCTAGCACTTGAGAGGCAGAGACAGGAGAATCTCTGAATCTGAGGCCAGATTGGTCTACAAGTGAGTTTCAAGACAGCAAGGGCTACAAAGTAAAACCCTGTCTTGAAAAAAAAAAAAAAATTATTTCTCACAAATAATCAAAGAGACCCTGTTTCTGGTTTATAACTAATAAAAAAGACTACCATACATTTTCCTAACTTTCTTTAATTATATCTACTAACCCAAAAAACAATTATTTGTATTATTTTTGCTAGATGTTAAGAAAGTACCGCAAAATGAGGAAGAAGATCTTCTCTGTCACTCTCTGTAAATGCAGAAATCTCCAAGGCTCTGGGCCGGTGATCCACCACAGCATGTCCAGGAACACCTCGTCCTCGACCTCTGCCCCTGCCCCGGCCATGAGCTGCACCGCGACCTCTTGGATGAATTCCTCTACCTCGTCCAGATGAAAGAATTCCTCTTTTAGCAGCCTAGAAAAGAAAAAGTACATAGGTTACACATGTAGGAAGGAGGCATTTAGACCTCTAATCTGAAAAGCCTAACTCTGTGTTTCTGAGCTTAGAGTTTCAGATTTTAAAATATTTCCATTGACTTTCTTTACCTGTTGAACATAACAAGTAAATTCAATACTATACCTGTGCTAACTCAAGCCAAGTGTGACAATTCATACCTTTATACAATCTGAGAAAGTATTTAGACAACTACAAAACATGAAAAATATGAAATTATTAAATGTGCTTTTTGTAAAAGTATTTAAAATATAAAATTTTTTTAAAATATTTACAATTTTATTATTTTCTGTCTCTTTCCACCAAATGGGCCCACAAAGAACTAATTCAAGTCATCAAACCTGTCAGCTAGCCAATTTCACACACTGAGCCATCTTGCCACCTCACCCTTCTTCTTTCCTCCCAAACTAAATTCATACTCAAAGTCATCAAGGACACAGGACAAGAAGACTGATAACTCTAGATCTCTTAGCTTCTTCAAAAGTCTAAAGTTCCTTCAACAGACTGCAGCATGACCTACATAAATAATAAACACATTTTACATTGAATATACTCCAACCCTTCAAGCTTTATATAATTTTCAAATGAATGCTATTTCATTGTTTGTCAACTAAACTGGTCTAGTAAGTTTTCTCAAATGCAGTATTTTGCTTTCTCATATAATACAGAATATTAATATTCTACCACACCATTTCTTTTACATGGAGCACCATTCCTTGATTACACCAGTATTTCATCAACACCTATGTTAGCAGTCATCAACCCTAAGTGCAATTTCAGGCTGCGCAGTTACCACAGTCGTTAAAATGCTTACCATGTAAGCACCCTACACAATGAGGGCATCAGTAGTAGTCTGAAAGAAAATTGCTCCCATAGGTTCATAGGAGCAGCACTATTAGGAGGTGGGGCCTTGTTGGAGCAGGGGTAGATTGTTAGAGGAAATGTGTCATTGGGGGTGGGCTTTGAGGTCTAAAATGCTCAAGCCAGGTCCAGTGTGTCATTGTGTCTTCCTGCTGTGTGCTGATCATAACGTAGAACTCTCAGCTACCCCTCTTGCACCATGTCTGCCTATATGTCCCTATACTTCCTTACATGATAACAATGAACTAAACCTCTGAACTGTGAGCCAGCCCCATTTAAATCCTTTCCCTTGCAAGAGTTGCAGTGGTCATGGTATTTAAAAAAATGAAAGAAAGAAAAAAGAAAAAAAGAAACCCTGATTAAGACAACACCATAGTGTACATCTGTAATCTCATCATAAGAGAGACACAGACAGGCAAACCCCTAGGCCTCTTGGCCAGTCAAATCGTTGAGCACGAATGAACAGTGAAGCTTGGGTAAGATACTCAACATCTATCCTCCACACATGCATTAACACCTGTGCACACATGCAACATAAATACAAACACAAGCTCAATTTCTAGACAGGTAAATTACTGACATAGGTTCTTTATACAGGACTTAGGTTCAACTTCACCCACATGGTGCTTTTCTGACTTCCATGGTCATTATCCATGCATGTGGTACATACACACACATATATGCAAGCAAACCCTCATTCAAAAGAATGAAATAAAATTTGGGAGCAACTCACCTAAAATTTGGTAATTAACTGAATATATAGAGGTTGAACAAAGGGTGGGATCAAGACTCCTTCCATATTTCTAATTTGAGTAACTATATATACAAACTTTGTAAGATAAACACAATGATAAACATGCTGATAAGGGTATTTGATGTCCAAGTAATAACATCAAATTCTGAGCACCAAAAATGAACACATAAAATCAAATAATAAACTTAATGAAATAAAGCAGGCACAGAAAGACAACTATTGTAAGATTTCATTTACACACAAAATCTAAAACAGCAATCTCATAGAAACAGAAAAATGGCTATTACCAAGGGCTGTGTTGGTGTGGAGAATAGGGAAATGTTGGTCAAAATGTACAATGAAATAAATTCTACCATCAGTTGTATAGTATAGTGAGTACAGTTGATGATAGCAGATGATATATGAGAAGAGCTAGGGAAGAAAATTTTTGGCATATTTTCATAAGAATTTGAGTATGTATGTTACTTTGATAACTCACTTTGTGATGTACACATACTGAAACATCATGCAATATACCATACACATAGACAACTCTTAACTAGTCAATTAAAAAATATTAAAATAAAATAATATAGTTTAAAGGGGAAAGGTTATTAAAATAAAACATATGAAAAGTATACCCTGCAGAATATTAATGACACACAATTAAAATTAAACTACAGCAAGTCTATAATTTGGAGACTCAAAATAAAAGCCTCTAAAAAAATCCTATAGTCAAACAGCATATTCAATATGACCTTTTCAAAATATATTTAATCTTACAATCTGTGCTAACGAGTCTCTATTAATGATAACAGAATTACAATAATGTGCATATTCTGGAATCTACTACATTACTGCATATATGAGTATTATTGAAAACCAAAGCTGAGTCACCATAAAAGAACAGAAAATACCATTTTACCTTTGGCCGAATTACAAGTAAAACACAGAACAGTAAATTTTTTGTGTTATTTTTATTTATTTATTTGTTATTTATTTACTAAAATCATATGTCAGAAATTTTACAATACTAATGGTACTAACGGTATGAAATATTCATATGGAGAAAATAATTTTAAATTTTTTAAAAATTAAATTGCATTAATTTTAATGCAAGAAACCTATTGTTTTGGACAAATATGTAGGCAAACCAGATCATGTTTCAAGGGAATACAAGTGTATACATGTTTAAGACAAAAATCTCACAGCTTTTTCTAACTCTCAGATAAGACCTAGACCAGGACATGCCCAGTAGATTCTAAAAGTTAAATCTTTAAAACTTATACAACACTAAACAGATTTCTACTACACTGTAAGTTGAGGGGGGAAAAAAAAAAATCAGTGTCAACAAACCCTGTAAGAAAAGTTTACTCTAATTAAGCAAATTAATCTAAAATGTTAAAATATATAAAAATAAAAAAACCTTTGTATCAAGCAACAGTAAACAGACATTAATATAGTTTCATATTATATATGAAATATAATTATTTAATTATATATAATATATAAATATATTATATATTTATTATATATTATATTGTTATATAATTTTATTTCTATACATTTTTAATAAATGTTAAGCATCCATGTTTTATAAGAGAGATCAATTTCACGAGGAGTTTCTTATGTAACTAAATTATAAGGTAGCTTATCTTCTCTTTTAAAACAGCCACAGCACCATCTATAGGCAAAACTTAAACAAGCATGTGTTTAAACAGGTTTACAGCGGAGTCTATTCTTTAGCCACTCAACAACACAATATGCCTACATAACTTTACACATATAAAGACTGTTCTCATAAAATTACCTAAAAAGCCTTTAAATGTATTTAATCCAAAGAAGAAAAAGAGAACAAAAACAAAGAAGAAATGAAATTCACTAGAAATGGACGCTAGGGTGTACAGGTAGAAGCAGTAAGAAGTCTCAGAGGGTCAAAGCACTGTGTTCAATGCTCGAGAGCCACATGGTAAAAGGAGAGAACACACCCCACAAACTGTCCTCATATTTCTATGCGAATGAATAAATTAACAAGCAAAATAAACTTGGTGTTTCTTTTAATATTTTCTCTAGTTGTTCTGTAAAATCAATTAGTCTTTCTTCTCACCTATCCGCCCCCACAAATACATGGTGGTCAGCAATTGTTAACTACACCCCACTATAACCATAACCACTTCTTCCAAGTCAACTGTGTGGTTGTAATAAGCATACCTCCAACTGTAATTCTGTATACTTTCTCCTTAGTTCCGTGACTTCTTCTCCAGCCTGCATCTTCTTATATAAATCCAATTCTGTGTCAAGCAATTCTTTCTGCATCTGAAAAAGTCATTAATCTTTCAAATAACAATTAATATTCTAATCTTATGTAAAATTTTTACAAGCTCCTTTTGCTCATATTCACTTTTTTTCCCCTTTCTTTTGGCATGGGCTAGTAATATAGAAAATCAAGATTCTCCTGTGCTGATTTCATGAATATGAAGATTAAAGGTATGTATCACCATGAAAACTAATATTTCTATTTCGAGTGATATTATTCTAGTAAAAATATCCTAATTCTTATTCTCAATGATTTCCCTAAAATTCATTGTCTATACCACAGCCAGAGTATGATTTCTATGAGCTAATAATATAATAACTTCGGGGGAAGGAGGGCTAAAAAGCAATATATAGTATGTCTTTATATAGGTAAATACAAATATGTTAGATTTGAGGATAAACCACAAAGTAATGACAAAGGGTACCCATAGGAGTTGTGCTAGGGATACTGTTATCAGGGGCTGGGGAGAGGAGTCTCTTATGTGTATCTTTTTATGTACTTTTGAACCATGTTATTATTAGTTACTTTAAAAAAAATTTAAATCAGTAAAAAGTGGAGCCAGGAGAAAGAATTCAAAACTGAAGACAGACATAGATCTAACTTTATCTAATTAACAGTATTTACAAAAAGGACTTGAAGTAAAACAACATCATAGTCTGATCTAATTTTATTGTAATGCAATTAGTTTGTAAAAAATATAAATAAAATTTGAATCCAACTTGTTGAAATCAGTTCTGCAACAATTTTGCAACTATTCTGAATGGATTGCAGGTCGAGACCTGAACGATGAATAAATTGATGTTATGAAACCAAGTCGCCATTATGGAAACTGACAGTAGAGTATAAATTTTAAAAAAGAGTAAGGATATAAAATTCAGTTTAGACTGAAATTAGAAATAGCAAGGTGGCTTTATACACACACAAAGAATACTGTACCACCTGTATTTTATCACTTGTTACCATCTGAAAACATCTTGCTCATTTGTTTAGATCATCCAGAGTATTACATCTGAAATTTTTCCCTTTGCAAACACTTCTAGAGAGTGATAACAGGTTACTTCCTATCATGAGCCTTCTATATTACTAACTAGTAACAATACATAGTTCAAACTTCTTGACCATACAATCAAGTACCCATATCATTTTGTCCCAAACTACCTTTCCAAAATTATCCATAATCATTTTTAATAGCAGGTTTCACAACTGTTTAAGAAGTAGAGAGTTATGATTAGTCCAATTCTGAACAAAGGATACATCCTACAGAAAAACTTTTAAAAAAAATCACATTTGATATTTTTAAAGCTCTTTTTAAAAAGGACTTATTTGTATTCATTATATATGGATGTTTTGCCTGCACATGTATCTGTGCACTATGTTCATTCAGTGCACTTGGGGGCCAAAAGAAGGCATGAGACCCTCTGGAACTGGAGTTAAAGACAGCTGTTAGCTGCAAGTTGAACCTAGGTCATCTGAAAGAGCAACCAGGGCACTTAACCACTAGGCCATCTCTCCAAACCCATGCCTGATATTCTTAGTAAGCAGTCATATGGAAAACAAAACAGAATACCTGAGTCTTTGTTTTTATACTTTTTGGAAGACAGCGTCCAGGAGATGTAGCTTTGACTTCATCTTTCAACTTGGTAATATTTTTTGTCAAAACCTCTAATGTTTTCATTATTTCCGCTTTATCTTCAGACTTCATTGTTTTGTTTTTCTCTAGTTTTGAAATTAGCATCTGGCAAGTTTTAAAACAGAAATCTTAAAGAGACCTACTCCTACTACTGATAAAAAACAAACACAGTCAAATAAGTAAAACAAATACTATTTTTAGTTTATTGTTCTCAACAAAGCTGACAAATTCTAAGTGTATAAAGACAGAAGAACAGGCTTGGGAGCTAACAGCGTAATTACAATCAGTTTACTTTGAGAACTTTACTATTATTTGGCTCTCTTAGAACATAAGATCTGAACAGGAGAAGTGAGATAAGAGATATCACATGGAAATATGTTCTCGGAGTTAAGATAGCTTCAGTTTTATATGAAGCATTATGATTTCATCTTAATGAAGTATATCCAAAATAAGAAAAGACCATATTTATAATCTTAATGTAAGTTTTTCAACAGTCTTAACTTGAAGCCTACACTACAAATTACTAATAATGTGACAGCCTCAGTCTCCTGAGATTATATTAATGCACCACTGGCTCTAACAGAACATTTTTTTCTGAACTTTTACATTTTTCTACATTATAAAATACATCATAGAGTTTTCTACATTATAAAACTCAACATACAGAGGGGAATCCCAAATCAAAATTAAGTAATTTTAAGTAATTAAAGATAAGTAAAATTAAGTAATTTAGCCTAGTGTACCAAAATGCACATTTCAACAATAAAAAACTTCTAAGATTTTTTTTCTTCATACTATAGCTTTGAAGTCTAGTATATAATTATAATTTTCCTCTCAATTTGGACTAGACACAGGGCAAACCAATCAGTCAATCAGTCAGGTGTGGCTTTTGATTACTCTTGTATAACCCCAGAGTAGAGAATCCCAATAAGTGAAGAGCATATCAATAATAGTAAAAAGATTCCATTTCACTATTCGCTGACCAGACTACTATACAGTTACAGAGCTAAATAAACTTATTTTCAATTTGCATTGATAACCATTTCCATATAATCTATACGTACACTTCATAAATTTCTTCAACAACAATGCTAATAAATTAATACACATGATACATTAAGTTTTTTTTATTTTTACCACTACCAATTACAATAAATTTGCTTCTCACTATGAATTAAAAAGATTAAATTCAATAAAATTAAGAACACCGGTAATTCTGCCAAATACTTTTATTATTTTACCTTCTGTGTTTCAATGTGCTTTTCTAAAATTTCTTGCTTCCTTTTTCTTACATCCTGCTGAAGTTTCAGTGCCTCCTAAAAGAATCAAAATATCATTTGAGTAATATCTAACGATATCTAAAGACAGATAAATCAACAAAAGAAAGGCAGCTTTAGTTGAAGAAGCGTGGCAAGAAAAGCAATACACGAAGTTTCTATCTATAAAGCTTAGAAAATGCATGCAGGTGTCAAAGATCAAAAAGAAGAAACTTCCCTTTACAGTAAAAGGAAAATGGGGGGGAGGCTACTTATTTCTACACACAGATCTATCTAGTCTCACCTTGTGGTAAGTGCCTTATATACACACTGACTGGAGGAGTCTTCCTAAGTGCAGATTTTATGTCATGCTATTATGCTTACCTGTTTCTTTTTCTGTGCTTCATTACTGTCAACTGCAGCGGTGGAAACTAGTAAGGTTTTCTGCGCAGCCTTCAAAGCAGCTGGGTTGTACACCGTTTTCGTGAGGCCGGT
>JAQHUG010000036.1:8963376-8999510 GCA_028555095.1 Dicrostonyx torquatus
GAGATCCGCCTGCCTCTGCCTCCCGAGTGCTGGGATTAAAGGCGTGCGCCACCACCGCCCGGCTTATTCAGTGTCTCTTCAGCTTCTCCGCCCCCCAAAAAGCCCTTTCCAGTTCCTAATAGGAAGTGTCTATATGCTGAAGTCTCCACCCAGACCTTCTGCATTCTAACTATCCTAACTATCCTGTGCACAACCTCTACTCAATAATACGTCTAATGTGTCTAAGGGGTTGTTTCTTTTTGAGGTGGAAGAGGAAAGCGTAAAATTGTGTCCTCCACTATTTTCTAAGAAAATAGCTTTGTACTGTCAAACCAATTTGCATAAATTTCTAGAAAACCAAAACTGTAGCTGAGGACAGCCTACAGATCAGTACAGCTTAACCTTTTTAAGAGAAAAGATTACATGGTCATAATAATACGGCAATAATCAATGTAAAACAAAATTAATATAATTAATTATAATTAAAATAATAAGTTTAATATTTAATTACTTATCAAACCATGTCTTCTTTGTAGAAACTCCAGGTTCTCCAGACCCAATGGTTCTTTTCCTTGATTCTGAATCCACTACTATTCTCATACTGCTTTTATTAGGAGGCTTTTCTGTGTCAAAACAAAAGAAAGTAGACATTAATATTTTTGTGTTTATCTCAGCTACTTCTCCACTGAAAGAGCTCATTTCTCTCCAAATGAATATATTTTATGACCAAGCGCAAATATACATTCAAATACATTAATCCAAGAGAATTTAAGTCTCATCTGAAATTTTAGAATTTCAGATGCAGTTTTAAATTCACACTTAGCTCTAAGACTCAATAAAGCTCACATGCCAAATATGATTCTGTAGGTTACTTTTTTAAAGGCAAAATCCATACCACTCCTCCAATTTGCATCTCTTGTCACAAACCAAAACATAAATATAGAAATAAGTCACTTGAGACTTTAAATTCATAGTTTTAAAATCAAAGGCACAATTAATTATAATATCAAACACATCAAACTGCCTTTGCAAACTAGCAAATTGCAATCATATTGCTTAAATAGCAACATTAACATAATTGAACATATATTTTAAAAGAAATATTCAAGACTGAATATAGTGCTAGAGAATTATAAACATCTATTAACCAATATTTTACAAACATTCTGCTAAAGCAATCTTTGTTGTCTTCACTGGGCTTCTAATTCCCGATTTCTCTAGTTGTCTATCTAAACATAAAGACAGAGCCTCCAATCTATGTTTCGGAGTTCCTGCTGCTTGCTTCCATTTTCTAGCTCTCCTACGACATTGGACATTAGAGTTCATATTCCTCCGTATTTACAAAAGGGCTTCTCCTTTTACTCCTCTAGTTTCTCTCTACATATAGTCCCTAAGAGATATTTACATTGACTATCTCTCCTTTCTTACCACACCCAATCAACCACTAGTCCTCTGGTCATTGGTAGCTGTTCACATTACTAGACTTCTCTTGTTCATGGAAGAAAAATAAATAACTGATGTCACAATCTGATACTTAGGAGTATGAATATTCAGTGTTTTTTCCAGTTATGTATGTGTACTTTGCCTGTATTTATGTACACTGTGCATATGCCTGGTGCCTGCAGAGGAAGCCTCAGATGTGAGCCACCATGTGGATGCTGGGACTGGAATCAAACCCGGGTCTTCCAAAAAAGCACTAAGTGCTGTTAACATCTTAACCACCTGTTCAGTCCTACTTCTCAGTTTTTGACTGGCCTCCAAGAGACATTTGCTGCTTTGACTACTTCCCCTCTTAGATATCACCAGTTATGGATTTTGGGAATCCCTTTTGTTTGTGGCCTTTTCTTTCCAGTCCCTACATAAGCCTGGCTCCCTCATCTCACTCCATTATCTTCCTAGTGTCCTTCTTTTATCTGCTCTCATTCATCTTTCCCGGTGTTTCTCAGGAGTAAGGGTGTGTGGGGAGTGGGGCAGAGATATGGGGGAGGAACGTGAAAATAAATGGAAAAGGCTCTTTATTCCTACGTTAGCCAACCAAACAAGACTCAGTGTGGTTCATTCTACTATTCTTTACCTCCATATTTATGATTCCAAAGTAATTTCCAGTCAGCTGTCTCAGGAAGCTGAGACTTAAGTAGTTCTAATCAGATGACTTACAGGCATATTAACAGTAACAAAATTTATTTCTCTCCCAACCCATTCTTTTTGTAGCAAATGTTATTATCACTTCCTAATTATCAACACAAAAACTGGTATTTGATTTCAGCCTTTACATTACTCTTCCAATCACATTTGGTAAATCATGTTGCCAAAATCTTCTCAGTTTCCACAACTGCTAACCTAGACCAGCTCTATCATCTATTTTAAAATTCTTCAAATGTCTTCACTGTCCTGTGAACTTCCACACCTCCTTCCTTTTTGAGACAAAGTTGAGTTTCTCAGAAGTGTAAATTGTATATGCTTTAAACTGTTCCCTTTCTCTCACTAACCAACTTATCAGTGTATTATATGAATTGTTGGTACAAATGTCATGCCATATTGATCTCAGTGGGAAAAGATGGCATTGGCGTTAGTGATGATCAAAGTGCAAGTTGTGGTTTCTGTGGGTAGGAATGCACTCACATGACCAGTTCTCCAAGAGGACTTAGTCCCTTAGTGTCGGCACTTAGCTCATTGGGTCTTTTGGAGAAGCTCTAAGCTATCCAATATCCTTTTCCACTAAAACAAACCTCAATTATCTGAAAACTAAGAAAAACAGTAAAGTGTTTTTCACCTAGTAATTGGAGCATTTCCTACACCTCTATTTTCTCCTTCACATTCACTTTCACTAAGGTTTACTTAAAAATAAGCATTAAAAACAAAGAAATAAGTATTTCATGATATGCAATTAGCAAATGTATCTAATCACCTATACATAACATTTCCAAACAATATTATCAATTCTATAGTTTTTCTGGTTAAAACTGACAGCACTGGATAGTTGCCTTAAGCTATGAAATTCTTCTTCGTGCCTGTATCTACCTGTGGGAACATCTATTCAGTTGTCCTTAGAAATATAAAAATAATTTCAAGGACAAAGAAGTCATTTTTATATTAGAATTCCATAGCATCAAAAGTGCCCAAAATGTTTTATTTAATGATTACCTCATACCAAGATTTAAAGTATGAAACCTAAGTCAAATTATCAAATAATACACCCTTGATAAACTAATGCTATGGTTCAGGCTACCAGAAATGCATAGTGATTAAATAATTCATATCACTACAAGCTTTTTATACAACTGTCACAATCTAGAACAAGAAATTTGAAAAGGGGATTGAAAAGAACATATTGTGATGAAAAGAAAGGACTGAAAAAAAAGACATGATATTTGTACAAACAACCCTCAATTTAAACGGTTTGCTAACTAAATCAGTTGACAAATTAAAAGTAATTAACACAAAATACATTTCTAAATTATCACACAAAAAACATGATGTATCTAAATATTAAAATAATCATTACACAATTATGACTATGAGAAAGGCAGTCAAATTTCTAAGTGTACATTTATCTCTCAATAAGAACACTTCATGTATCCTGCAACATTATTCACAAAGAGCTGAAATTAACATAATGCCAATGGCTATGTGGTAAAATTTACAAGCAAAGGATTTGATTTCTCTTCCTTCTCTCAATTAAAACTAACAATCAGCCTGGCACTGAACAGGGTTTAGAAATATTATTACAGAGTAGCAGCATACATTTATGCCAAACAAAAGAAGCAAAACATGAGTGAAGTAGGAGTTACCAGTAACAGCAAGGAATATTGATATGACTTTTAATGAAAATGTAGGGCTGGACAAATAACTCAGCAGTTAAAAAGTAGTACTCTTGCAGATGGCCTGAGTTCAGTACCCAGCACCCACATCAGGCAGGTCATAACACCAGAGGAAATAACACCCTCTGCTGGACTGCTTGGGACCTCCATTTACATACAAACCCATAGACAAAAATACATAATTAAAAATTAGTTATTATTTTTCTTTCTAAGCGCTAAACTGACCCAAGGAAAGAAGATTGCTGTAAACTAACCAGGATGGGAGAGAAAGTCAGAGGGTAAGTAAACATTCTAACAACTATAATCTTAAGGGTCTACTTTTCCATTATAGGCAATGTATGTCTCATTTATAGAAGCAACTAAAGCCGGGCGGTGGTGGCGCACGCCTTTAATCCCAGCACTTGGGAGGCAGAGGCAGGCGGATCTCTGTGAGCTTGAGACCAACCTGACCTACAAGAGCTAGTTCCAGGACAGGCTCCAAAGTCACAGAGAAACCCTGTCTCGAAAAAAAAAAAAAAAAAAAAGCAACTAAAAAAAGAAAACTTGCTTTCCTGCTACCACTGATGATTAATTATTGAATTATCTTAGAGAGAATTTAATGGTGTATTGGAGAGAAACATGCACATTAAGGTTCTCAAAGAGGGCACATATGAACAGATTCTGTGATACCTCACAGGATGTAAATTTGAGTTAGACTGTTCCTCATATCCTGCCACACATGCTTTTCAGATAAACAAAGTAGATATTCAGAATCTGACAAATGCCAATAAATAACAAAACCTCAAATTATAAGCTATCCTAAATTTATTACTCCACATAAGTACTATTATTTAAGCTGGGTATTTATATGCAACTGAAAAGTCTTAATACTTTTACTCTACATAAGCCAGAAAGAAAAAAACTGGAATGCAAATTTCAGATGATATGATTAAAATAAAACACCTATTTCTGCCTCCATAATAATTTGTCTAACAATCTTTCATCTCCTTTATCATGTTATCTGTAACTGCTATACTGTTTCAAACTGAACCTTTGCCACAGCTTGATGATAGTAAAGAATTTTTGTAGCCTGGCTAAGGCTAAACAAGTTTTTAATAATTTACTGTCTCTCCTAGAATTTGAAAGATGAATTAACTGTTAGCCCATATTTCCTTTTTCTAAAAAAAAGTATCAAATTTTAACATGTCAAGTGTACAAAAAAATCTGCATATGGAGTACAAGTTTTAAATAATTTCGTTATCTAAACTAGGACAGACTTTAAGACTTAAAGAATTCTATCTTACTCTTATCAGTGGTTCTCAACCTTCCTAATGCTGCAACTCTTTAATACAGTTCCTTATGTTATGGTGACCTCAAAAACCATAAAATTATTTAATTGCTACCTCATAGCTGTAATTTTGCAACTGTTATTAGTTGTAATGTACATACTTTTGGAGATATAAGTTTGTCAAAGGGTCACAATTCACAGGCTGAGACTCTCTGGTTTAAGTGAACCAGAAGGACCCATGAAACAAAACATTAAGAATCAAGTAAGTTTCCTAAAACATACATACTAGGGGGAATTTCATAAATATGGACTCATGACAGACCAGAAAACCAAGTGAGCAAACCACCACCATCCATTCCTTACATTTTCCTCCTTTCTCTGTCAGTTGTTTGTTTTGTTAGAGATCAACGCAGGGCCCTGTGCTTGATAAGCACCCCATCCTGCTGCCCCATTATTAATGCTATGAAATAAGAAAAGATTGATCATAATACCTCTGGGTGGTAAATCCATATCCCCTGATGTTAGTCCTATCAAGTTAGGCCTTTGCGCATGCACTCTGTGTCTATACATAGGTCTGGAAGTGTTTGTTATGCTTGGTGCTTCAGGATTGTAGCCATCTGTATCATATGTATCTGGTAATACAAAAACTGTAATTAAACAATTATAAAAAAACATTTGGTAACTTTCAAACATTGATAATAGAAAAAGCAAAAAACATAATGATATAAAACAACATAAAACTAATGTGTTTGAAATATATAACAGAGTTGTATAAAAAGTTACCAATAGAAGTCCTCCAAAAGATCTTAATTGAGTGATTTAATATTAATTCATCAAGTCCACCTCACACTGTATAATTTCAGTGAGAAATTTCTTCCCAGATTTTTAACTGACTAGGCAGTTTTAAAGCAGAGCTTTACATTACGAATTTAGAGAGGACCAAAACTGCACCTGCAGTAAAGAGAGAGGGCGGAGCAGGAGGAGGATGAATGCCAGTTGTTACTACAGTGGGGACAGAGCTGGTTGCAGAGTTGGGTGGAGCATCCATGCCAGATGGCTGTAAAGGAGGAAGTGGAGGAGGTGGTCCTGTCAAAACCAAAGAATAAGAAATATCATCTGAAAGCAAACAAATGAAATAAATTATTATACATTCAAACCTAAAATGCTCTTTTATCAACTAAAATGTTTTCTATAAAGAGCAAGCTCTTACAAGTAAGTTAACTTTTTTACAGTAAATATTCGTTTCAATCTATTGGTTGCTGTAAACTACAAAGACCTACAAGCGAGGGAGCATTATCCTAATGTATACAAGCCACAGGCTGTTACAAATCACAGTAAGTAGTTTAGGAAATGCTGACTTGTACATGATATCCAAGTGGGGGAGAATACTTCGTTTCTACCAGGTTTACTTTAGAAATTATTAACAAAAACAAGTATGAAATTACTAATTTCATAAAAGACTATAAGTAAGCAATAAATACTAGGAGGAAACAATTTAATCTACTGACCTGTGACAGGTGGCAGACTGGGTGGTAATGGACCTGGTGGTGGCACTGGGGGTCTGAGATTCACAGGTGGGGGTGTAAGAATTGGAGGAGGTGGAGGCAGTCCTGGAGGAGGTGGTCCTTCAACAACAGGCGGCTGCGCTGGAAAAGGCAACATCCCAGGCAGGTTCACATCTTCTACCACTACTGGATCACTTCCATGATCAAAAGGACACATGTCTCCTCTCATACAAAACCCCTTTTCTGTAAGTAATAGATTATTAAAAATAAACGTGAAAAGTTCTGAAAATACAATCTGAGATAACAAACAGCAAATAAGAATATTTTTAGTATTGGGCAAAATTATAATTACACTTGCACAAGAGCTCTATTCATTCCTAGTAATATAAACAATTATCAACTAATAATATGCCTAACATACAAAATGAAAAAGAAAATTTAAATGAGCATATTAAATAAAATAATATAAACTTACATGCAACTTCTTATTTATCATTAGTTAACACACCTATTACTTAAATCTCTCATTTTACACCAAAAACATATTGCAACTGTGCTTTCAATACTAAATATAATCTTTCATAGTAAATCCATACGTCTGATTCTTTTGAAAAATCTTACATAGGATGTGTTTACTTCATAGGTCCCTACATATACTTCAATAATCACTGATTTCATAAAAATGATTTCATCAAAAATGTTCACATGAGCAGATTCCTTGAAAGGTTAACTCAAATGGTATTTACTCTTTTTTGGTAAACTCCAACAATATTATAAACTGTTAATAGCAGTGACCTAATGGGAGATGACATTATGGAATTCATAAAGTGATGAAAAGCTAATCTGTCCTTTCTAATATCACAGGTAACTCCTTTTGAATTATTATACAATCTAAACAAACAAAATACATAGAAACAAATTACACAAAAATAGAAAAAAATCCACTCGAGTGACTTACCATCATAATCTCTACACCGTTTCTTTGGCATTGGTGGCCTCACATAAGAGTTGTGATCTACCTGGTCTTCATGAAATTCAGACCAACTTTCGGTAGTGTTATTACCATGATGAGTAGGAGCAATTACAGTAATGGTGCTGCTCAAAGTAGGTACAGGATAGTGGCCAGATGAAATATTAGATACTGAAGAGACTGGTGTATAATTATTTTCTAATGGATCTGTTCTGTCCAGGTCATATTTAGGTTTCACCAGATCCCTTTCTGAAATAAAACATAAATAGCTTGCAAAACTATATTCTTAAAAAAAATTTACAGACCTTAAAAAAAAACAGTGACAGGTTTTGCTAAACACATAGAACAGTTCAAACTTTCATAGATGTTCTCCTTTATAAGTTACTTAATAACTCGCTGATGAAAGTATAGACATAAGTGACTGGAGGGTTCAGTCCTACATGGACAGCTAGGTCCCAGCCTTTCCCAAATATCTGAGGAGGAAACAGAAAGGTTGTAGAAACACAGTTCAGAAGTGTCTCTGGACGCTGCGTTCATGAACGCACAGCCAATATGGCTGCCTGCAGATCATGCTGACTCCAGCATAGAGAGAAGAGAGGCCCCACTCTTAGCTCAACTGCTGATGGCTGCAGGGGCAGAAGGAGTCAGTATACTTCAGTAGCACAGCCTACGGTTATCTGGCTTATGCACATCTTGGCAGCACTAAATTGATTTGATGTGATATTGAAAATATTAAAAAAAAAAAAAACCTCAAGTTGGAAAAGTGAGGGGAATAGATGTGGGAGGATTTGGGAGTATAATAGTAACAATATATTATATTCACATATAAAATAACCAAGAACTATTTTAAACTTTAAAAATAAAGCTGTCCAATAAATATGAATTATGCCAAGCTCAGTCAATATA
The DNA here is from genome assembly GCA_028555095.1 of Dicrostonyx torquatus. Classification (NCBI taxonomy): domain Eukaryota; kingdom Metazoa; phylum Chordata; class Mammalia; order Rodentia; family Cricetidae; genus Dicrostonyx; species Dicrostonyx torquatus. Next base: position 8,971,825 of record JAQHUG010000036.1, read on the forward strand.
CATGAAATAAAAGTCTTTAGTAGAAAAATTTAAAGAGTATTCGCAAGACAGACTTGGTGGTACATACTTTTACTCCCAGCTCCTGGGAAGCAGAGGCAGGTGGACCTCTGTGAGTTCAAAGCCAAACTGTTCTATCTATAGTGTGGTCCAATACAGTCAGAACTACATAGTTAGGCATTATCTTGAATGAAAACAATAAATAAATAAATAAATAAATAAATAATTTTGGGAGAAGAGCATTCCTAGAAGCCAACCATGGAGCAGCATGCCTTTTAACCCATTACACAGGGGCAAAAGAATGCAAATCTCTGGATGTTTAAGGACAACCCGGTGTACATAACCAGTTCTAAGCCAGTCAGGGCTACACAGTGAAAACTTGTATTCAAAAGAAAAGAAAAGACATTCTCAAAAATCATAGTAGGAGGCTGAGCAGAGGAGGTGCACGCCTTTAATCCCAGCACTTGGGAGGCAGAGGCAGGCAAATAGGAAAGATAAAAACAGCACACTGAGCAGCATGGAAGGATTTTATAAGTGAAGACTATAACCAAACCACAAACACACGGATTACTAACCCCGGCTCCTTGTCCGGCTTCTGCTCCTCGTCCTGCTTCTATCTCTGTCCCGGTCACGAAGCCTCTCTTTACTCCAACTTCGACTGCGACTCCTGCTGTAACTGCGACTTCTCCCTCGCCTTCTGTTATACCGGTCTCTGTATGAATCTCTTCGAGGAGGATTTCGATCATAATCTCTTTTGCGAGAACGATCGTCTTTTTTCCTCTCATCGCGGCTTCTAAAAAATGTATCATCACTTTTATGTGAATAATGCTGAAGTAAATGTAAGGAGAAAAAAAAACCCTTCAAATATGTAAGTTGTGTCATTATCATAATACAAACAAGGGCAACTTCAAAAATTGAAAATTCTGAGATTGCTTATTCTAAAAGCTTTTTATTTTTGGTTTTTTGAGACAGGGTTTCTCTGTAGCTTTGGAGCCTGTCCTGGAACTAGCTCTTGTAGCCCAGGCTGGTCTCGAACTCACAAATCAAATCTCTTAATTCTTAGTCTTATGTACAAAATCTATTCAATTATGTATCTACACAGAAGACATCTACATGCGTCTTATATTACAAATAGTCTATACATACAATCGCATTTACAAGTACCACTTACATCATACTCCACTTTTGAAACCATAATAGGAAAAATAATTTAAACACACTAAAGGGAACCTTCAACCCCCAATCTCACTGTCGCCCAAAGGAGCCCCGAATAAAATCTCTCACAAAGAGCCACTGGATCTGAAGTTAGGGAAGCAACATCAAGAGCAACCAATATACAAAACACTATTCCAAATCTCACTCTCAGCACATACACTGGACCTAGATATTCTTGGTAGAAAAGGACCCAATTATACTTTCCTGAACCAAAAAAAGAGTAGCAGTGCTGAGAGTGATGATGGCACATATCTGCAATATATCCTAGCACTCAGGAGGCAGAGGCAGGATTGCCATGAGCTGTGTGCCACCTAACTGGCAAGATCCTAAATTAAAAAAAAAAAAAAAAGAAAATCTAAAAAAACAAAGAAAATATAAATGCTACTTATTCCTATGTAAAATATAACCTAAATAATAAAAAATGAAAACTAAACAAATCACCTGTTGTCTCTGTAGCGGGAGCTTGACTGGGGAGGACTATGATTCAGCCTTCTGGAAAACTTCTTCTCTCGCTCTTCCTCCTTTGTGAGCTAATATTAAAAAAAAAAAAATGAACAACTTTAACAACAGCAATTCTTTGCCATGTTATTATTTAAAAGACTTAATATTAAGCTTAATTTATATACTAGAAATACAAAATTATCGCAATTTCAAGCAAAATTAATTTCTCTACCAAATACTCTTTAGCCTGTAACCTGTAGTTGTCTGTCTAAAGTTAAAATGAATAAAAGTCATAGACCCTTACTTTAGATAATATTGGCAAAAAAAAAAAGTAAACAAATGCCTTCAATTTAACATTTGAAAGTCAATTTCTTCCTTACTTCAAAAGCCTAGTATACATCCATACTTCTGTTTCATGGAACTGGTCTGACATCAGAGAAGAGAGAAGACATTAGTACTAATCAAGTCATAAATAAAAAAGACTATATATACAAAATGAAAGTTTATTTAGTATAATATACATATAATAATACAAAACTGTCATTTTAGAGCATCGTGTCAGCTATATATTACTGTTTCCTACAGGCTCTATTCATATTTTATAGTTACTATAAAGCAATTACAGGAATATGCCTTTACTACACTATCTGAATTATACTTCTCATAACACTAATTCCGTAGGACATTAGTATGGGATTAGAAAGAATTTTAAAGTTAGACAAATACAGGATATTGACAATAGATTCTGTAAATATGTCAAAGCCTTAAAACTTCTGTATTTTAAATGAGGACATAAAGAAATTCTGAAGACAATTTATTAATACATATATCCAAATTTATGTCAGCCTTCCCAGAAATCCTCTAGGTTTCATATATACACACATACGTAGAGCCCACTGGTATGAAATGTACACCACATGAATTAATTAAACAGAAACCTATCAAAAGTCTAACTTGAAGAAATGCTTCTTTTAATAATTTACACCTCCACCAATTGTTTTTCTCTTCCTATCAACTACAAATTCTCTTGCCAATCCACACAAAAACAAGTACTAACAAAATCCACCTGGTGTAGTTTTACTTAAGACTTAGACTCACTATGTAGCCAAGGCTGGCCTGAAACTTAAAAACATTCTATCTCAGCCTCAAGTGCGGTATTATAAGCCTAATGATATCTAGATGTCCTAGAGCACTTTGTCCCTTCTACTTGCCATAATGTATTCTTCCAAGCAAAACAAGTAGCATTCCATTCTACAAACATAGACAGCAACATAGTAACATATTTTACACACACAGCAACATCCCATAATACATGTCCAGCCAGAAATTTTTTAGTGTTTCCACATTATGTGACATTTGGATAATTCTTGAAAGCTCATCTACAAAAACCTCCCACAACTGATCAAAAAAAATACTAAAGATAACAACTTTTACAACAGATAGCACACTAAGCCTTTGCCATCATCATGCACTTGGACAAGGGTCCAGAGTTACTCAAGAGCTCTTGAGAATAAAATATAATTTAAAGCTAGATACAGCAACATGCACCTATACTTCCAGTTATTTCAGAAGCTGACACAGAATGTCACTGCTGCTAGGTGCTGCATGATCTCACCCACACGTGCTCTCCCTTACCATATGTATATGTGTATGGAAATATGGACATTTAAGTACATACACACAAAATTAACTCCAAGTAACCCAAACTTCTATCAGTGGGCAAAGTTTAATCATGAAGGCAAAGTAAAATGGTGGCCTCCTTACACTGTATCTACTATAATGTCAGGATTACAAAACAGTCATAAAAGTATATTATGATCCTCTCCTTCAGATAAAACTGATTCGGATAATGTGTGTATATGTGGGTAAATATATATATTCATATTCAGGTACACAGATTAAAAGTAGTTTTGAGAATTATTACATATTTATTATGTATCTATCATTATACAATAAGATGTGTTACTTATATAATCTTAAAACATATTAGGAAGAAGGAAAAAACCAAAAGCCACACCCACTTCACCCATAGTACAAGAATCTTCCAACAGTAACAGTACTATCGTTTGCTAATTGCTATATATACATTATTTTATTTGTTCATCATTATAACCCTGCAACAGTTCCATTTCACAGCTAAATAAAACAAAGCTTGGGAAATTACATTTTCAACATCATGCCAAAAATTTAGTAAGATTGGTATGTAGGGCCTCTGTAGATAGTACAGAGGAAAAGGGCATATACTGCTCTTGTAAAAGACCTGCTTCCCAGCACCCATGTCAGGCAACTCAAGAGATACCTATAACTTCAGGACATCTGATTGTGGGCACTGGCACTCATGTCCGCACAGACACACAAGAAAAACAACATTAAAAATAAGATTTTTAGAGGATAGGCTGGGGTCAAGTGTGGTGACATACAACTGCAGTAGGAGGCAGAGCTAAGAGAATTATCAAAGAACTGAAAATCATCTTAGTGTACACTTCGAATTTCAGTCAAGCTAGGAATACACAATCCCTGTTCCAACACTCTTTAAAGTAAAACTAGCTGAATACAAAAAAAGTATAGTATGAATGCCAGATACTGTTTTCTCTGGCACAACTGTCCTCGGTCATCTTGATTTTTACCAAATTGAGAAAATCTTAATTATTAACGTTATTAAGCAAATGGAAATACAAATTATAAAATGTAATTTAAAACTTCCAAAAAAAATTTTAAGTATAAAGTCATTTCTATTGCTTTGTGAAAGTTCCTGTTTGGCTATGTTGAAAATATTCTGAATAAACATATGAAGGGCAGACACAGTACATTTCTTGTTATCCTGATGAGTTTCACAGAACAACTATAGGATTCCACGACCAAACAGTAGATAGAGTTCAAAGCAGACTGAGATTGCTAAGTTTTAAAAGGGCCTACATATAAGACTGGTTGATCTTCAGCTACCTTCTGAAATTTTGGTATCTATACCATCCCCACCATTTCCTGATAAGGTTGGCTCACTGTACTGTCTTGGCAAAAACACAATGGTTTAGCCAACACTTGCTTTTCTCTTTGGAGTCTGGAATTCTGTTATATATTATGTAGTAGGTGCCTACTTTAAATAAAAATTGAGCACTGCTGCTCTTCCAGAGGATTCAGGTTCAATTCCTAGCACCTACATGGTGGCTCACAACCATCTATAACTCCAGTTCCAGGTGATCTGAGACCCTCCTTTGTCTTATATGCACTAGGAGCACACATGATACATAAACACCTAGGCAAAACATCCATAAACACAATGAGATAATTTTTTTTAATTCAAAAAAGTAAGCACTAAATCTCTGACTTCTTGCAATACGTCTTGCTGCTACAACTAGTCTCAAAGGGAATTAAGCATCCCACGTGACTCCAGTGAGTCTTGACACTTGCACTAATTTTCCACCAGATTTCCTCTCAAACCATTTTTCTTTTTAACTCTTTTGTATTAACTAAATCATTGTCATGATTACAACTAAATTCCTAGTTCACTAATTACTCCTAGGGAAGTCCCTGAACTTAGGAACAGGTATTTAGGACACACAATACAAAAATGCAGAAAACTTAACTAATTATTGCTTCAGTGAACTTAAGGAACCAAAGCAACATAATGAATTCTCACCTCTTCTTTTTTAATATCTTTTTCTTGGTGCTGAAGAAAATCTACCTTCAGGCTTCCTGACGATGGTTGCTCTGGAGGAGGTAGATAACTCTTTGTATTCACAGCATCAAAAAGCTTCTCCACAAATATCTGTGTCTCTAAAAATAAAACCAAAAAGTTCACAGAACAAAAGACATTAAGACTTTAATTCCCCAGTTCTACACAGCAAGTTCCTTAACATCCTGATCAATAGCTTGCCAAGCAGTGTATAATGGTACAAGTTCCATGACAATTCATTTGTGTTTCAAGACTAGAATGACAAGTTTCTTGGCCAGCTGCTTCCATCCATGACTATTCTTTGACATGTAGCACAACCAATATATAGATAAAAAAACTAGTCATTATCTAGATGTGGGAAACGTATAACAAAGTTGAAAAGATGCCCTATACAACATTCCAAGACATTGTCTTAGTATTGTCTAAAATAGGAGTCATTTCCTGAATGTTAGTCTATGTTACAAAACAACTATAAAAGATACTGAGGAGGGGCTGGAGAGATGGCTCAGAGGTTAAGAGCGCTGACTGCTCTTCCAGAGGTCCTAAGTTCAATTCTTGCAACCATCTGTAATGAGATCTGCTGCCCTCTTCTAGCCTGCAGGTATACATGCAGGCAGAACACTGTATACATAATAAATAAATCTTTAAAAAAAAGATACTGAGGAAACAAGTCATATATATAATATATATAATAGGTAATATGTGTTTTCAATATTGTTACAGCTAAAAGCTTTGTTACAACAAGGGGCTAAATTCCTTTAATATTCTGTCTATATTCTTATATAACTTACTCAAAAAATATTTTAAAACTAAAGGTGTTACCTTTCTGAAGAAATACATCAAGCTGATCAATACATAATGCCTTTAATTCCTTTTCACTTTTGTCTTTCTTTACCAGAGCCAAAACATATTTTGCTAGAGCTGATGGATCGGCATCACAGCTAAAGGGGGAAAAAATTAGAATGAAACTTAGTCATAAATGATTTCACAGTCTATAACTGAGTTAAAACTTGCGAAATATGACATATAATTGAGTTAATATATGTAAAAACACTAGGCTCATGAAAGGCCCCGAATGAATACATTTTCCTTATGTTAATATATTTTACATGCTGCATCACTTCTTAAAAACATAATTTCTTAAAAGAATGTCACTGGGGTTGGAGAGATGGGATTAGTAATTAAGAGCACTTGCTCTTGCAGTTCCTAGTTCAGTTTCCAGAATTCAAATGGAGGCTCGTAACCATCTGTAACTCCAGCTCCTGAGGATCAAATACCCTCTTCTGATCTCCAAGGGTACCAGGTATGCATGTGGTACATACATATATACACAAAAACAGACAAAACACTCTACACATAAAAAGAAAATAAACCCACACAAATAATTAAATAGGTGGATGAGTAAATGAATTAATGAATAGATAAATAGGTAAGTAAGTATATCACCCCCCCACACAATACATAAAACAGCAGAAAAGTCTAGAAATCAAACCAAATGCATTAGGAATTTATATTTTATAAAAATAGCATTCAAGCGGTATGCAATTTGGTAACTATCTTTAAAAACTGGGAGGGGAGAATGGAGAGATGGCTCTGAGGTTAAGTTTCAGAGATCCTGACTTTGGTTTCCAGCAAGCACATGATGGCTTACAACCACCTATGAGATCTGGTGCCCTCTTCTGGCCTGCAGGCACAAATTAGGCAGAACTCTGTACACAATAAATAAGTAAATCTAAAATAAAGGTAGGTTAGATTTTAAAAATCACATTAAATATAAAAGTAGAAACATGAACCCACTATAGAAAATTACTAGCATTAGAGAAAACCTGAGTCATATTATAACACAAAATTCTTGTCAGCAAAGAGTAATACCATTGTATAAAAAACAGTCTTCAGAATAAAGAGTCAAAAAAAGGACTAAAAGCTCAATAGTTAAAACAGTGGTTTTCAATCTTCTTAATATTGCAATACAGTTCATGCTGCTCCCCAACCACATAATTTTTGTTGCTACTTTATAACTGAAATTTTGCTATTGCTATGAATCATAATGTAAATACCTGTGTTTTCCAAAGCTATTAGGCAACCCCATGAAAGGGTCCTTCAACCCCCAAAAGGGGTCACAACCCACAAGTTGAGAACCGTTGAGTTAAAACAAAAAGACAAATTCCTCAAGCACTAAGTTTTTATAATTAAGATTAACTCAGTAATACAGGCAGAAGTTGGGTAGGAATGGCCATTTAAAGAGAACTAGAAAAATTAATTATATTAAACTCACATAGGGGAATGACAGGCAACAAAATACTCAAAAAGCTTATACTTAGAAAAAGTAACTTTTTAATACAAAAAACAATGTATAGAAAAGTGTAAACAATAAGCTACTATTTGTAAGGAAGAGATTATATACATGGATTGTTACAAATAAATAATACATATGTGTAAGTATAAACTAATTAACTACAATTACTTGTGTGAGGAAGCATTGGTGTGTTTCAATAAAGGAGAGACCGGGTCAGAAAGGAATGCTCTAATGCTGGAATCATGTTTGTCCAACTCAAAAAAAAGCAAAGAATTTCTAAACTAAATAAAATGTATTATTTAATTAAGGCTCACTTAACAAATTAAACAACAAAATAATAGCAATAGCTAGCTTTACTGAACTCATTCTGTTCCATAAACTAGGCTAGCTCTACTATTATATGGAAAGCTCTCACTTTACTGAGAAAAAAAACTGAGGTGAGTAGGAAAAAGTTAAGTAGGTCCCCTAAGCCTATTAAACAAGTATAGTGAATGGGCCAATATTTAAAACCAAACTATTCTACTCTAATGTTCACACTTTTTAACCACGGTGGAGGACTCCCTCTTTACAATGAAATGTCCAGAAACCAGACATACAACTGGTCATTTCTCTACATGACGAGTGTCACAACCACCAACTCCTATGCACCTCCCGTATTATTTTCTGTAAAAATTCTCCTGGGCTTTACCTCTCAACAGCCTTAGTTGCAAACCAAGTCAGTTCCCTTAGCTCACATCCTGCACTCTATCCTTCCTAGCTTATTTCTCAAAGACCACTATTTCACAATCCTCTGAATTCCTCAAACTCCCATGCCTTTAAAGCCTCCAGGAACCTTACTATCCACTCAATGAAATCTTAACTCAGAAACAGATACCTAGCTTGAATTTAATGTAAAGGCTTAGCACAAAAAAACCAAAACAAAAAAAACACACCAACAACATAAGAAAGGTTCTTTTTAAAGATACAGATGATACAAAAATTTAACAGTAACTTTTAAATATATATGATATTAAAGGATCAAAGCAACAAAAAATTAGCTAGGTACAAACCTTTAGTCCCAGCACTCAGGAGGCAAAAGCAGGTGGATCTCTGGGTTCAAGGTTAGGCTACAGACAGCAAGTTCCAGGACAGAAAAGATTACAGAGAGACCCCTGTCTCAAAACAAACAAAAAATACAAAAGCTGGGGAAATGGCTCAGTCCACAAAGTGTGTGTTGAACACGCAATGAAGATACCTAGCATCCACATAACAACAAATACAAAAATAAAAACCAACAAATGCTGTCATGGCATATTTAGAACCACAGCACTGTGGGAACAGACACAGACAGATTCCTGTAACTATGGCCAGGAGTCAACCTAACCAAATCAATGAGCCCCAGGTTTGGGGAGAGATCCTGTCTTAAAAAATAAAAATAAGCTCTAGAGAGAAAATCATCATAGATCTACAGCCTCCAGACACAACGTACACACACTCACATAAACACATACATACACATTCCAAAAAAAATACAACACTTACTATCTATATTACAAGGAATTCTCAGTCTACATCACTGGTAATTTTAAAATAATATACTCCAGTTCTTCATTCCTCCCTTCCAAGAGTTGCCACCTAATTCTCTCCTCACTTGAGTAATAGATCAGTTTATGCTTATGCATGGCATGTCTTACTTATGGGCTGGGATAAAAATGGCATTGTGGCACGTCCCTTGCTTTTTCTCTGTCACCTTCTTAATCATATTCAATATCCAAGAGCATTCAAGCAGCATTATGGAGACTATCCTAGGGCAATAAATAAAATTAGGGCGCAAAGCAACGGCTAGCCAGGAACTGCAGTTTCCTGCAAACAGTACATGTAAATAAGCCTCAAAGCAAATTCTCAAGTTCCAAGGAAACCTAAGTTTTACTTCCAACAGTCTGACCACAATTCCATGAGAGACAGAAATATCCAAGTAGCCTAGTCCTAAATTCCTGACTATAAAAACTTTGAGATCATAAATACCTGCTTTGTTGCTAAGTGCCCTGATATCATGTTATTCAATAACTATAAATTGATTTTTCTCATAATTCTACTTCCATTTTCAAGACCTGAAGTTAGTTATAATAGAAATGGGGAGACATTTTTTAATGGTACATGAGAAATTTTATGAAAACTTATTTTCAAAACTTCCTTTGGACTAGAGAAATGACTTGATAGTTAAGAGCACTGAACACTCTTCCGGAGGTAACAAACTTGATTCCTATTACCCACGTGGAGCCTGAACTGAGTGCAAGCGTACTTTATGACTGTTTAAAAAAGACAGCCCAGGCCAACAGAACACAACAGAAAGAACCCAAGGTTTGGAAAGAGTTGACACTATAAAGAAAGATTCCAGCAAAATCGAATAAAATGAACATAAAATATCTGAATTACCCACCAGATTAACAGTTTCAGTGACCTTGGACAAATTATCCAGATTATTATGGTCAGCCACAAAATTACTTAAAAGCCTAAGCATAAAACTTCATCACTATCTGAATAAACCTTAATATAACTACTAAGAAAACACTTTTAGTTTTAAGACTAGTGGAGTTAAAGAGGTCCAGCTTCATACCACTCATTAACAGCACAAGGATAGAGGCAGTGAGGGGGCTCAGTGTGTCAAAGTAACCTAGCAAGCTGCCACAGGCACACAATGACAAATACACAAATACATGCCCATACACATATACACAGAAGACAAACATTTTGAAAAATGTAAAAAGGAAGCATATAGCTATTAAGAACATTAGTCTCTTCTAGATAGTAAGAAGGAAATTATTTATACTAAATGATGGAATTAAAAGAAATGGAAAAAACAATAAAATTCTTGAAAATAATTAAACTGTTTTAATATTTTAAACTAGAATCAGACTGAGCCTAAAAAGAAAAGCTGTATTTCAAGACAGGGTTTCTCTGTGTATCCCTGGCTGCCCTGAAACTCAGGATGTAGACCAGGCTGTCCTCAAACTCAGAGATCTGCCTCCATCTGCTGGATGAAAGGCATGTGCCGCCACCACCCAGCTTCCACTACTGTATTTTTAAGATGTGTCCTGTTCAACTATCCTCAACTTTTGAGAATTTCAGTGGACGATAACTGATGGAATTTAACCCACGTTTCCATTTGTGAGGAGTTGGAGATTACCTGGGGTGGGAATTAAAACTTAAATAATCTCAATAGCCTTAGAACATAGTTACAAACCCACATCTGCTCTGATCAATTTTTTATTTTATATTCATGAAAACCATTTAATTTACAAGTCTTAATTCTATATTCTATACTTAGGATTAGTCTTTCAAAAAACCCAAATTTCAAACTGGGCAGTGGTGGTGCACGCCTTTAATCTAGCTCTTATGGATCTCTGTGAGTTCAAAGCTCGTCTGGTCTACAGAGCAAGTTCCAGGTGTAGCTAGAGCTACACCAAGAAACTCTTGTCTCAAAAAAAAATTCAAAAACAAACAAAGAAACAAATTTCAAGGCAAAAGACATAATACATAAAACAAAAAATTTAATTACTTTATATTACTAATTTAATTACTATATATATTACTCAAATAAACCAAAATACTTGCATATAATTTACTTACAATAAAGGCTATTAAGAATTATGAAGCACCTACATTACAAAATAAGATTATGAAACATTTATACATTCTTTACATAACCAACAAAATCCATTTTTAGATTATTAATTGTAGACTTCACTGACATTTTCATATGTGTAATGTACAGTTGGCTCAGATTCACTCCATTTCCTCCCTCTATATACTTTCTGGTTTCCTTTCTTTTCCTTACTTTCAGGCTTGGTTTTTAAATTCAGATTCTGAATAAGACAGGAAACCAGTAGTAATTTCTTTCTGAGTCCAGTTTACTTCACTTAACATTCAACCTTCAGTTCCACCATCTTCCTGTAAATTATGTAATTTTGTCCAGCTTTACTGCTGAATAACTTACTACTTTATATAAAAACCCAATCATCCACTCATCCACTGATAAAACACACAGGCTGATCCTATAATTTGGCTACAGTGAATATTTCCAAATTTTGAAAGTATCACTATTAATTTTGATGATATACTCAATTGAAGATCTTCCATACTGACTTCCATAATGGCAAGACTAATAGTACATATTCCTTCTTTCCCTTTCCCCAATCATAGAGCCAGCAATATTTTGTGTGTGTAGTGTAAGTTTGCATATGTGTGCAGATATGTGGAGGCATGTGGTCAGATTCAGGTGTCATCTCTGATTACTCTCTACCGTATTTTTTTATTAAAATAAAATTATATCATTTTATTTCCTTAAATTCCTTCTCTTTCCTCCTTCCAATTCCTCCAAGTACCCCTCAAATTAGAATCTTTTCCTTTACTGTTACATACATAAACACATTAATATACAAACCTGATGAGTCCATTTAATAATACTTGAATGTATATGATTTCAGCACCTGATACTGAATAACTAAGAATTCATCCCCCAGGTAGCCGAATTCTCCTGCTCTAATCATTCCTCTCCTGTTCTTTGTCTACGGGTAGAGTCCCCTGAGATTTTCCCTTTCCACTTTGGCCTATCTAATTAGTATTGTTTCTAGTTCAGACCCTGTTTAGGCAGTCATACTGTTGAGGTATCATGGTTAAGGTTTTGCTATCATTACTAGAAGACACAATCTCACAGCAGCTTTTTGGTCAGGGTCCTCTGGCTCTTACAACCATTCCATCCCCCTTCCAAGATGTTCCCTGAGCCTTAGGTGCAGGAGTTGTGTTGTAGATGTATCCACTGGGGGTAGGCATCCCCCAATTAGCTGTTCTCTGCATTTTGACAAGTAGCAGTTTACTGAAATGGTCTCTGCTGCAAAAAAGAAAAAAAAGAGTCTGTGGTGAAGGGGTGAGAGCTATGCAATGAAGAATTACTTCTTTGCATAGCTTTGCTCAAGTTTTCAGTACATAAACAGAACATAGCCACTGTCGTAAAACAAACAGTCCCTAGTCTAATTCCCCTAGTTTTCACTGCCCATGTCTCTTGGCATTCTGGTCTTCTGAAGTCAAACAGAAAGGCCCATCAAATACTGCTAACAGCATTCTATAACTAGCTTCCCTAGCCTGTAGTTCCAAACTTTTCTGTACGCTTTCAACAAACCAGTACACAAGGTTTACGAATTGCATGATCGGGTTTTACAGCAACAGTGCCATTTCTTGATGCTGTTTTTCTACATTTGTTATTTCCTTGTTCCTGTGACTAAATATCTGGAAAAAAAAAGCAACTTAAAGCAGATGTTAAGTCTGGCTCCTGGTTTAAAGAACATAGTCTACCATGGTGGGGAAGGAATGGTGGTAGAAAACTTGGTGGCAGCAAAGGCAGGCAGCGGATGAACCAAGACGTCTGTACTTCTTTTATGAACTGTTCAGTTCATTTGCTCATTTACTGCCTGGATTAGTTATTCTTCTACTGTTTGCTGTTCTGAACTTTTTATATATTAAGCATATTAATTCCACCAGATATACAAATGGCAGCAATTTTCCTCCTTCTATTAGCTGTTTCGTCACTTTATTGTTTTCTTTGCTAAACAGTTTTCTGATTTCATGTCACCCAGTTTGTCAATCCTTATTATTCCCATTCAAACTTACAGAAATCTGCCTGCCTCTGCCTCCGAGTACCGGGGTTAAAGGCGTGGGCCACCACCACCCAGCTCGTTATCTTTTTTGCTTCCACGTGAATTTGTGGGATTTTTCTTTTAGTTCTACAAGAAATGTCAATTGAATTTTGATGTCTATTAGGTTAAATCTGTAGTTGGTAATTACTTTTGGTAACTTTTGGACTCCAGATAAAGATGGATGCTAAAAAGAAACCTCACATAGCTCAGAATTGAGTATAATAAAGGGTTATTTATTTAGGAGTAGACACACGGATCATAGTCCTCTGCTTGAATGGAAAATAGCACCAAACCCCGCAGCCAGAAGGGGGCAACCGCACACTTTACTTCAGCATTTATAGCATAAGAGGCCACACCCAAGTGGGCAGGTAACTAAAAGGCTACTGGCTGTAGGAATTTCTACAGCAATGTACTATTTTTACAATAATATGGCCCATCTGTAGACACAAGGACTTTTTATCTTCTATTGTCTTTTTCAACTTGCATTCAGTGTTTTACAGTTTTTCACTAGATCCACACACTGCCAAAAGTTAACACAATTCTCGTAATTATAACATAATACTTGTAAATAAGCTTTTAGTCCATTATTTCACTCCCCTAAACTAGCCCAAGAAACAGTATTTTCTTATTTTTTCTAAGAATAGTTCTTCAAATGCTTTCTAAGAATCACTCTATATAATGGTATATATTATTTGTGTTTTAATAAATAAATCTTGCCTGAAAATCAGAGGGCAAAGCTAGTATGGCTAATAAGTCATAGAGGCCAGGAAGTGGTGGCACACACCTTTACTCCCAGGACTCAGGAGACAGGCAGACAGATCTCTGTAGTGCAAAGCCACCCTGGGCTACACAAAATTGAATCTGTCTAAAAGAGAAACAGCTCATACAAAGGTGATCCCAACAGTTGGGATCACACACCTTTAATCCCAGCACTAGCGAGGAAGAGACAGGTGTGATATGAATGGGTGGAGTTTGAAGTCTAAGGATTCGTGGAGACAGGATCTCACCCTTTCGGTCTGAAGATTTGGTAGAAATAAAAGGTTTCTCTAGTGGCTGGCTGCTTTGCTTTTCTGATCTTTAGCTTGAACCCCAATATCTGTCTCTGGGTTTTTATTATTCGTGCTACAACTCTGTGCTTTAACTATTAGAACTCCAAGGAGCATAAGTGTCCTACCAGTATCATTATTTTAAAAACTAACATTAGCATAAATACTTTTAAGTAATTAAGAGGAAGACTTCTTTTGTAGTAATTGTAAATCCAAAGGTAGTACTGGCTTTACATGTATCTGGCTTAAGAGATGTTCAGAAAACCAGGACTGATAGTCGCAGTGGAAATTAAATATTGCATTTTTAAAAACTGAGAAGAGTAACAGTGTTTTATATTTTTGGAAAATATTTTGTTAAGGCTTGACTTAAGAGAACACAGGGTGATTCATTTCTTACTGTAGAGTGATTAACTGTAAAAAACTTAAGGAATTGTCTGATTTTTCTTAAGCATTATTCACCTGCTATGGCTTAGGTGTCTACAAAAAGGGGAAATTAATCCTCACTGTGAGGTATTATGATGTGGAACCAGGTGGGCCTTTGAGAAGTAATTAGGATTAAATGAGTACCTTAAGGTGGGGCCACACAATTGCAAAAGAGGCTTTTTGTCCTATGGCAGGATAGCACATCATGGTGAGACCACAGGTCAAAAAGGAAGTGCCCACTTACTTCCTGGCTGAGAAGTGAACAAGAAAGAAAAGGAATTGAATTCCCACTATCCCCTTAGAGTTCACACGTATAGTGACCTAAAGATCTCCCACTAAAAAGCAATCTTAATTAATCTGAAGCAAGCCAAATGTTTCAGAAAACAAGTCAATATTATATTTCTAAATACTAATAACAGTTGGAAAGTGAAATTTTTAAATGCTAGTTATAAGACATGGAGAAAAAAATCTAATCTTTGTAAGACCTCACCGGTGAAAACTATAAAATATTGCTTCTATGTTAAGTAAATTATTTCAGAAAGGTGCACTAAGAAATCTCAAACTGATTTCACAGTTTACAAACAGAAACCAAATTAAATATAAGCTTTTTCTTGGTACAAAAATAATTATTTGAACACTGTCCTGGCTAGTTTTATGTTAACTTGACACAAGTTAGTCACATCAAGGGGGGAACCTCAACTGTGGAACTGGGTGAAAGGGGACAAACCTGTAGGGCATTTTCTTAATTAATGATTAATGGAGAAGGGCCCAATCCATGGTAGGCAGGGACTTCCTGGGGCTGGTAGTCCTGGGTTCTATAAAACAGCCCACAAGCCAGTAAGCAGCACTCCTCCATGGGCTCTGAATCAGCTCCTGCTTCCAGGTTCCCCTGGTTGGCTTCCCTCACTGGTGACTGTAATCCAGGATATGGAAGCCATGTAAACTCTTCCTTCTCAATCGTTCATCACAGCAATAGTAGCCCTAACTAAGGCACACACTAAAAATATTTTTTTTTCCTCACAAAAATAAGGTAGTGAGAGGTAGTAAATCTATCTGGTAAAAAAGGCTTATCATCACCTACTCATCTCATTCATTCTCTTTGAAACAACGGGAGGAAAAAAAAAGCTGAGAAATTTGTTTGAGCTTGGCTTGGCCATTTTCAACATGTACACATCAAACAAGGTAATATACCCATTTTGCTCCAAAACCTTTCCCTATCTTGTGATTTTTAAGTAATTTTATTTGAGACATAACCATAGACCAGTCAAATTGCTAAAACGCATTTTAAAGGGACTAAATTTAGTAACTCAATCTTCAAATGGAAAATTCAAATAGTATTCAGCAATAAAATATGGTGTTGAGAGCCATTTATGAAGTTAAGGAGATACAAAAAGTAATGAACATATCATGGCCAATAATTAATTACACAGTATTAACTCTTTTACTAACTAAAATTAATATATAATTAAAATTATTACTTTTATCCGGCTCCATGAACAGAGTGTTGAACAGAAACCCTCAACATTTTCTTTAGTAAACATGAACTCATTAGTGCTCTCATCAAAAAAATAAAATACTAAACTATTTTAACTAAATTTAAGCTTTAAATTTCTAATCTTAGCTTGGTTCAAATTCCAGATTTTGGGAAAACGGAGGCCAGCCTACTAGGCTACAAAGTGAAACCTTTTCTCAAAACAAAATGAAAAAAAATTCTAATTCTGAAGGCACTCTGAAATAAAGAGGGTTCTGGTAAGATGGTTAGGCAGTTAAAGGTGCTTGTCACCTAGCTCGATGACCTGAGTCCAACCTCCAGAATTCACTCTTACAGGCTGTCTTCTAACCACCAACATGTACCGGTGCCCGGGCACACACACAAGTAAGCAAAAACATGTTTAAAATACTGAAATAAAAAGAGAAATTGACCCCAAAAAACGGTGCTCATGCCAGCTACTCTGAAAGGTAAGGTGATTTTAGTTTTACACAAACAAGTTTGTCACTCAGATTTTCATTCAAAAAAGGAGAAACTTCAGTGAATACATTTAATACTGAAGCCTCTCTCTCTCTCTCTCTCTCTCTCACACACACACACACACACACATATTCTAGGTGCTACCTAGAACAGGAAGAAAAACTGCAAGAGGCAGTTGGCTTTTACCTGCCAGATTCCAACAATGATACTAAAACAAGTAACAGTAACATGTATGTTGCATATGATAGTAAGTTACGTAAGAGTGATTAAAGAGTTTTGTTGGAAAGAGTCATAATCCCCAACTAGAAGGATCCCAGAAAAGCTTCTGGGGAAAACAGATCATATCAGATCTCTATTTTAGTACTGACATACAACACATATACATAAAAAACATCTAAAGTCAGGAGGCACCACCACACAAAGCTTCAGAATCAAAATGTCTTCATTTGGAGTCCATCACCATCACTTACTGGTTATCTATTCCTATAAGATTGCAGCAATAGAATATGGTCTTGAGAATCATTTATCAAAGGTTAAGGAGATAAAGAAAGTATATTCATAGCCAGTAAGGTGTGCTACTAAATGGTCCCGAGTCCATTTGTCATCTTTAACAGACCTGTTCACATTCAATAAAGGCAAAATGATCAGCATAGAGTAAGCTGTCAATGAATTTTTACTATTTAAAATGGGAGAAAAGGGGCCAATATAAACAATGTAACAGAGAATCACAAAGAAAGTATAGCTTTGCAGAAATTAGATGCTCATAAAATAGGATGTAGGGCTGGAGAGATGGCTCAGAGGTTAAGAGCACTGACTGCTCTTCCAGAGGTCCTGAGTTCAATTCCCAGCAACCGCATGGTGGCTCATAGCCACTGTAATGAGATCTGGTGCCCTCTTCTGGCCAGCAAGCATACATACAGACAGAACATTGTATACATAATAAATAAATCTTTAAAAATAAAATAAGATGTAAGTGGAAACCAGCAGAAGTCAATTGTAAGAAAAGTATGGGGATAGTTTCTGCTATTTTTACTAACGTGGCAAACAGACTCACTATGCCAAAGCCGCTACTCTGCAGTAAGGGAAAATTAAGAAGAAAATTTAATCAAGGTCAGGGGTAAAAATGTCACTGTGCATCACAAAAGAACATTTTTTTTCGTAACTCAAGATAAAAGAATAAATTTTAAAGAGGTTTTTTTTAAACTACTTATTAGTAGCAAATATAAGAAAAAAGTACTACAAAACCTCCAAGGAGGTATCTCTCAAACTGTGTGTAATGCTTTTAGAATCTCATTCCTTTTCAAATGGGTTCCTGTGAATGAGTCTAATAGTTTAAAAAGGAAGTATACCATACTGGAAAGAAAATATTATCCACACTACCATGCAATAGCATATTAGGAACATGCATGGCTCTGGAGGGTGCATGTTCAGCTCAATCAAGCAGATCTCAACCTTCCTAATGCTGTGACCCTTTAATACAGTTCCTCATGTTGTGACCTCAACCACGAAATTATTTTCATTGCTACTTCATAACTACAATTTTGTTACTATTATGAATCCCCTTGGTCTTAGGAAACCCCTGTGAAAGAGACATTTGGCCCCCGAAGGGGTAGAGATTCGCAGGTTGAAAACTGGTGCTCTAGAGTACAAATAAAGCTTGAACTTAATTAACTGTGAACTAATATCTAACTCCACACTTCAGAGCCTCACTATCATCATCACCTGCAAAACAGAGATAATCATCAAATAAGGAATAGGAAATACCAGCAATGCATGCAAATGTTAGGGTAGCAGTAGTAGTTATGTAAGCTATTTGTAATTTAATCAAGCAGTATTTAAGGAAGGAGGAAAGTCAGCAGAATCTTAAGTATCTAATTCTCTTTTAACTATACAACGAAACTACCTACCCCAATTGTATCAATAAGGAAAGGGAGGGTTCACTTGCCTAGATCACTAAGCTAACTGATGGCAGAAATGAGAATACTGACAGAATATTGACCTATGTATGAGGTCACATTTGCTTTCTTTCCTCTACATAACCGACTTTCACAGCAATGCACAGCTACAGAAGCAAAAACTAAACTCCAAAGTCTGAGCACTAGACTGTCTCTCAGTTTTATTTTCTGAAAAATTAAAGGATTTGATTGTATCTTGAGGAATCCCTTCATATTTAAAAAAAATCTTATTTTTTAAATTACCACATATGGTAATAAGCCCACAAAAAATTAGTGAAGGAAACTTTCTCTATTTAAAAAAAAAATGAAGAAAAGTAGGTAAAACCTTTTAAGATTTATGCATAAGCTAGGACTTACTGAAAACTACTCTAACAGCAGAAATAATCCCAAGAACTGACAAGTGAGATTACCTGAAATAGAAGCACAGCAAAAAAAACAACTACCAGAGTGAAGAGACAACCTAGAGAATAGGAAAAGAAATTGCCAACTGTACTTCAGATGGAGTCATCTAGATTATATAAAGGACTACAAAAATCAAATCCCCCCCCCAAACAAGTCCACAAATGAAGAGATGGTTCTCAAAGAAAGAAATACAAAATGGCCAGTAAATATCCTTAGCCATTACAGAAATGACTTAAAATGCTTTCAGGAGACTGCAGAGATCAGAAAATGTCTGCCTTAAAAATATGAAGACACAAATTAGAGCCTGGTTTGGGGGTGGTGAACAGGTAGACTAGAGCTCACTGGCCAGCTAACCTTAGCCAAATCAAGGAGCTCGAGGTCCAATGAGAGACTGTCTCAAAATACAAAGTGTATAGCAGTAGGAAAATACTTGATATGGACTACTGGCTTCAAGACTGGTTCACCCCAAGGAGAATGGCCAGGATCAAGAAAACAAATGACAGCCAGGCAGTGGTGTCGCACAACTTTAATCCCAGCACTCAGGAGGCAGAGACAGGTAACCATGTGAGAGAGAGATCTTAGGTGGGGAGAGGGTGAAAACAGGGTAAAGGAATACGTGCCATGAACACTGATGGGAAGAATATTTGAAAAGAAAAAAGGCAAATGGAACATGGGGAGAGTGGGGTCAAGGCAACAATTAAAGAGAGGAGCAATAAAAACAAAGTACAAAAACATATATATATATATATATATATATATATATGGTTATGTCATTATAAAGACCACTACTTTATATGCTAACTTTAAGACTGAATCACTATAACAAATATCCTATTTGCAGGGAGGGGGTGAGGATTTCACATTTCCAAAATGACATTAGTAGCAGGGGAAGGACTAAGAAAATTGTTGAAATCAAAAGACAATAATTCTACGTACTTCCAGAGGAATTTTAGTATCTAAACTCTCAATGATTAGTGAAGAACAGAAGTCTAATGGAATAAAGTGATGCACATATTTGTCACTCTGCCTGGAAACACAGCCAGGCTCCCAGGGGCACCTCACTCTCTAAACCTAACCCTTCACACACTTCCTAAAAAAATTCAATAACTTGACTCAAAAAACACCTGTATGACCTGGCTCGTCTCCCATCCCTAACCATTTCTATTTTTCTTTTGCTCTTTCAATTTCTTTCATTTCCTCCAAACAATTTTACCCCACCTCATTTTTAGGACATTCATACAATCTGCTCTCCAAAACCTAGAAAGCTGCTCTTCATCCAAGCTGAGATCTAATGTTACCATTTCAAAGGAGTCTTTCTTGACCTCCACCCAATGTCTCTCCAAAGCGTTTTGGACTTCTTTAACTCACACAACACTATAATTACTTGTTCAGCATCTGTCTTCCCTAACAAATGAAAACAGCTATTTCATACCTTGCCACATTTCCCACTCTGATTAGTAAAGAGTAAGTACTCAAAAGTTTGCATTCACAATTCAGGTTAGTTCAAAAAAAATAAATCAAGTGATACTTCACTATTATGATAGCTAAAAACTATATAAAGTTCCTTCATAAAGTGTTTCCTCAAACAGTATGTATTTTATAATTACATGTCAACACTATGCAACAAAAACAAAAAAAATAAATAAATAAATAACTCTTTACATTAAAAAAAAATGAAAACAAACAAAAAGATAGACACCCTGTGGTGGTGGTGCCTGCTTCTGATCCCAACTCTCTGCAGGCAAAGACAGGCATTTCAAGGCCAACCTGGGCTACAAAGCGACCTCCATATGAGCCGGAGCTGTTATACCTGTCTTGAAAAATCAAAAAAATGAAGAAAAGGACAGAGGGAAAGAGGGAGAGAGGGAGGGAGGGGAAGAGGGAGAGAGGGAGGGCGGGAGGAATGAACATAAGAAACCAATGGGGGGCCGGGCGGTGGTGGTGCACACCTTTAATCCCAGCACTAGCACTCCCAGGGAGAGGCAGGCGGATCTTTGTGAGTTCAAGGCCAGCCTGGTCTACAACAGCTAGATCCAGGACAGGCTCCAAAGCAACAGAGAAACCCTGTCTTCGAAAAAAACAACAACAAAAAAAAAAAAAAAGAAAAAGAAAAAAAAGAAACCAATGGGGGTGGTGCCAACAGCGGGCCAGGCCAGTAGTGGTGGCACATGCCTTTAATAATCCCAGCACTCCGGAGGCAGAGGCATGCCGATCTCTGTGAGTTAGAGGCCGACCTGGTCTACAGAGTGAGTTCCAGGATACCCAGTACTGTTTCACAGAGAAATTTTGTCTTAAAAAAAAAAAAAAGAAAGAAAGAAAGAAAGAAACCAAAGGTAGTAAATAATTAAGCTTTTGTAAATTATCACCTAGAGGAATAGAGAACACATGGAAAATAAAAGAAGCTAAATTGTACAATGGACATTAGAAAGGGCCCCTGAGTAGACTCTACTAGCAGTAACTGTTTACTGTAATCATGAAAGCAGCAGTATCTGAGTAGTGCTCCAGTAAGTATGCTTTTCTTTAATTAAAAAGCATACACACTAAGAATATGTATTTTAGGTTAGTGAAAAAACATGAACTAGCAAAGTAAAGTTGGTTTGAAACATGCTAATTACAAACTGGGCAGTATTCTAAGATTATATATATATATATATAAAATTTTCCCCACTTTACAAATGGAAACACGCACCGAGTTAAGCGACTTATCCAATATTATCCAACTCGCCGGTGAGTGGTAGCTGCACAGTTCAAAGCTAGTCATTATGCTCGGGGCCTCCCTCTCACCTGTTAGACATGTTACTTTCCAATCCACTGAAGACAATGTCTTTTTTGTTTATTTGAATGTGGAGGGTAGTGAAGTCTCTGGCTCTGCACACCCTCCAGCTCTCTGAAATAGAACTTCTATAGTGTTCTGGTCAACTGTTTGCCACCTTGCCAAATCTAAGAACTTCTAACTTATTGTATCGATCAAGTTAATAACCCCACCCCAGCCTTCTACATGATCCACGCAGCTGTAGAGTTAACTTCGGGGCATCATACTTGATTTTCCTTTCCCTATCTCCCACATCTGCTCTATCAGCAAGTTTTCTCAGCTTCATTGTGAAGTCCATTTGGTTCTGACTGCATTAGCATCCAATGCAGTCTTTCTACAATACCCTCGAAATAGCCTCCCTTCATTCCACAAAGCAGGCGTCTTTAAAGTCAAATCAGTCCTGGCCAGATTCAGATAGCCTATCTTTCTCTTATGTGTTAAATAAAATCTTAAAACCTGACCTTGATCAAAAAGCCCCCTGTATGATTTGGCCCCTGCCTGCTTATAGCTTCACTGTCTTTCCTCCCTTCTCTACACAAACCACAAGGATTCTGTCTTCTACCAGGCCTTTCCATTCCTCCGACTATCACATAGAAGGGTCCTTCTCGTCTTAGTTGGTTAAATATTACTAGCTCGGACAGCTCCCAGCAAGTGCTGAAGCAGCCCCCATCCTAACCACATAAACACGATCCTCTGCTATCACAATGGTCAAAACTGGCCATACCTGAAATGGAATCGTACTGCATCCTGCTTGTTAATCTGGGAATTTTAAAGTTCTAGTCCCAAAGCTTCCCTCAGCACACTCTAAAAACTTAAAACGTGTATTAAATAGGTGAACTATCTGCCGGCGCATTGTGTTGTTATTGTAAATCAACCACACTGAAAAGAAATTTATCGATGATATATTTTGCATTTAAACAAATCCACAAAACATTCTGAAAAATTTTCCAATCTAAGACATTTCAACAGTCGCACGAACTACTGAATTCCCTTACACTCCAAAATAACCAATACGGATAGAGATTTGATCTTTTTTTCCCCCTCTCCACGTGAGTGGGGCGCGAGTGGAACAGGGGAGTTCTACTGGGCACATGAGCACCTGTTACATCTTCCATCAGTTAAAAGAGGTGCGTAGGAGCCAGACACCACATGGAAGACGTGGCCTTTCTTTTGAGGGACCATAAGCGAAACCTCAAGTTTAAACTCGGACCGCCCCCATAAGAAGCCATTCACTTCGCTTAAAGAAACAAATGTCAAATAAGCTACGGCCAGGATCACACGCTAGCAGCCCTGGAGAGCGGAGAAACCGATGTGAAGGCCCTCGGAAAACACAGGTGTCTGGGGAAGTTTGCCATCAGTCTACACGTAACGGGAAAACAAAAGCAGTAGACAGCGGTGCAAAGATCGGTTCAACGACAAAAACCAGGCACAGTCCCAGCCTAGGAGCCCTCGACCGTGGAAGCGAAGGTGGAGGGAGAGGAGACAGCAGAGTCCTAGGACACCCCCCCGCCCCCGTTCTTCGCTCCGGCCCCCACCACGGGCACTTCGGGTTAACTGCACCGATCTGGGCGTCCGCCGGGGCCACCCCCGCCATGCCTGCATGGACAGCTCCCCGGGGTACTCACATGGGCTCGAGGGTCTTGCTGAGCCAGGACTTGAGGGCCTCGAAGTTTTCAATGATCATCTTAGAAACCATCCACCGCGGCCCCGAGGCCGGTCACACTCCTGCGCTCGCCCGGGTCGCGGCCGCCGCCGCCGCCGCCGCCGCCGCCGCCCCCTCCTCCGCGCGCCGTCCGTCCGCGTGGGCCGCGGTGGGAGGTGCCGGTGGCAGGTCCCCGCGAGCCGAGCTCGCCCAGCAGCCCGGCGGGGGCCGCCGCAGGCCGCGCGCCCGCCTCCTGACCCGGAGCTTCCCGTCGGGGGACCCCGGCCCGGGGCTGAGGCAGCAACGGTTTCCCCGGGCCCTCCCCCTTGCCCGGCTTCCCCAGTGAATCTTCCCGAAGGACAGCCGGACGCGCTGAGACCCAGGCGTTCCTCTCAGCTCTGGGGTTAGGTGCTTGTTGGCAACGCAGCAGAGCAGGAGTGAAGGCGGGCGAGAACGGAAGGCGCCTCAATGGGAACGGTTCGGGGGTCTTCCCGGCTTCCAGCACCCCCAAGAAGATGGCTGCCGACAAATCTCGCGAGGATTAATTGAAGTCTCGCGGTGAGTCCCAGGGCATGCTGGGAAGAGACGCAAGTTCGGAGGACCGTAGGCTGAGCAAATGCAGTAGTGCGTTTTGTGTGTGCGTGGGTAGAGGCCCTGGTCCCTTTGTACCCATCGCCCTCGTAATGAAGAACCGCAAGCGCTGTCCTACTTCACAAGGAGGGAAAGGCCACTGACTCCCAAGCATTTTCCTCTAAGAGGATTGTGCGTGTGTGCGCGGGAATGAACGGGCAAGAAGCAGGAGCCCCTTGAGAACGCGGCCAGCAGTCTGTCCTGCACCGTGCAGCCTGCCGTGGCTACCTCCCAGTACAGTACTCCTGTGTGTGCTGTCCTGTGCACACGATGCCCACCGAGACCACCGGAGGATTAGCGTCAGGATTTTGTGGCATAGGGGTCTAACGGCCTAGGCAGGCCCCCCAAACAAGAGTTAACCTTGATGATGTCCAGCCTAGCTAAAGACAATTTTGTCACGTTTTCAGTTCTGTTCACTTAGAAAAGACTCAACACTTTCTCCAAGAAGTTACAATGTACCAAAGCAGAGTGTGTAAATTAGCATGTTATATGTCATGGGTGACCCAACAGGGTTTGAGTCTATTATATAATATATATATATATATATATATATATATAAAATATTATAAGAGACTACCAAAGACTATAAAGTCCATATAATACAAGTGAGATGAAAATAGTTCACAGTCTAAAGACTAAACGATAAAGAAATTCTTGATGAGATAGAACTATAATTTGCTGGAGTGCAGTGTCCTTTAAGAATTAACTGAGATTATAAGATACGAGATAGATGTTTGCTCTAAAAGACAGTGTCTTAAGTCAGTCGTTATTTATAATCAAGCTACCGATAAGTGAGATAATCCAGATATGAAAAGATAAATATGTCTTTATAGAGGTTTCTAGCAGAACAGGAGTAAAAGGCACAATGGGAGGCAAAAAGAAAGGGAGCTTCGGAAATACGTCTCAGTGATACAGTTTCAGTTTGGCATGATTAATAGAGTTCTGGGATGGATGGTTGTTGATGCCTGAACAATTTGACTGTATCTAATGCCATAAAGTTGTACATATACAATTATTAAAGTGGTAAACTTTGGATTACATATAAAATTTATTTATAAGTACTACACTGCTGAGAACCATGTGTTTCTGTTTAAAGCCCACTATATGTATCGTTAATTAAGCAATACTGAGCGCATGTTCAATGCCACCGTAACACATATTTGAACAAAGCCCTTATAATTCTCATACTTTTCTCTGTAAAATACATCACACCCTGGTTTTTGGTTTTTTGTTTTGTTTTCAGACAGGGTTTCTCTGTAGACCATGCTGGCCTCAAACTCACAGAGATCCACCTGCCTCTGCCGCCCAAGTGCTGGGATTAAAGATTAAAGGACTATGCCACCACCACTAGGCTACACCACCACAACCCAACTCTTGGGTTTTTTTTCCATCACATCCTTTTTATATAGGGACCATGGAGAGTAGCTCATTATTGCATATGGAATATGGGGCATTTTAAACAATGACATCATCAGCAAAAAGCTCACAAATGAAGAAAATAAAACATGGCACCAAGTAGATCACAAAACAGGTACTTGTTTATATTATATGAACTGTAAAAAGGACGCAGGATTTTTAATAGCCCCTTGTCCAACCTCGACTGAGAACATACACATCATTGAACCTGAAGTTTTAACCACTCAGGCTTTGGCCACAGTTGTTCACTGCAGACCCCAGTACTGGTCTGGGGTTTACAAATAAATTCTAAAGGGTAAGAAAACTCACGAATATAAAATATAGACTCTGTGAGTGACAAGGATCAGCTGTATTTCCGAATGACAAAATGAAGCTTCCAAGAAACGTCCCTTCACCACTGAGAGCAATAGCAGTTCCTCCCCTTCCGTGTAACAGTGCTTGTTACCACTCAGCCCTAAGTCAGCGCTGTCCCCATGCTGTGCTCCTTACGCATTGTTCGTCTGTTGTTACTTCCTTCCTGCATTTTCTTTAACCCTCTCTTCAAAGACAGAAGTTTGGCTAATGCAGTAATAGTACTACTCGGGGAATACTCACCACCAGCGTGGACATCTCAGAGCTCGGCATTTGTTACTTCACATTTCCCAACATACATTGGTCTTTCAAGACCCTGTCACTATTAATGCTGTTCCTTTTGCACAGAATGATGTTCCTCATTGCTTACACACCGTCTCCTCGTGGTTTTTAATATGGTTTTTAATAGCCATTTAGTTTCTAGATATAGAATAAAAGTTAAATTTTTCGTTTTCTAGTCTTTCTCATCTTCAAATATGCTATTTTGCATCTTGACGTACCATAATATCTGAAGCAACAAAAAATTGTTAAAGGATATTTGTTACACTTTAAGCAGAAAAGAAACAGAAGAGAAACTGTTTCAGTTAATGATACATTAACTGTTTCAGATAATGATACATTTTCTACAGGACTGTATCATTTTATGCTATTTTGTCTCGAGTTGTCTTGTCTTTCTATCCACCACCCCCAGGAGTTAGCCGGTTTAACTTCTTAATTCTTTCCATTTTCTCACATAGTTGGCAAATATAGTCTTATCACTCTCAGTAATAGTTATAGAGCCTTATTCAAAAACTCAGTCTGTGCCAGGGTAGTGGAGCACGCTTTTAATCCCAGCATTCGGGAAGCAGAGGCAGGCGGATCTCTGAGTTTGAGCCTAGCAAGTTCCAGGACAGCCGGGGGAGGGGGAGGATGACACCCCAAAAAAAACCCAGCCTGCGTTTCAAGAACAAAAAGATTGTCTGTATTTTTTTCAATTTCATCTTACCCCTCTTCCTCCTCTCTAGGTACACCTAGAGAGGTGCACCCTGCAGATGGCGGGAGGTTGCTGTCGGCCTCGGTTTTGCTCTAGAGCTGAGCTAGTTTTTCTCTACAGTGGCCCTCAATAGCCTATGGGAAATGTTATCTATCATACATCACATTCCCATTTACACTTGACTCAGGTTATGGCTTCCTATTGAGTCGGTCTATTTGTCTATGACTACACCAGTTACTGTGTTGTTTGCTTTCTGTTGTGTCCTTCTTGTCCATACTAAATCTGGCTAAAGGAGAACCTTTAATCTTCCAAATATTTAAACATCTGGTGCAGAAGAAGATATAGATCATTACAGCAATGCAGACGAGGAAAGCTCATGCCTAGCTTCTTATTTTACTATTTTTTTTAGCCATGCCTACCTTCTTTAGGAATATGAAAATTTTAATGATTAAGAAAGATGACTAGTAAAAGAAACTAGCCATGTGAAGCAAAGTACAAAGCAGAACATTCCAGGTTTATATGATAGTTTGTAGGACGTTACTGGCACAAATAAAATCCAAGACCTTTTTGTTTGCTTGCTTGCATGCTTTGTTCTGTTTTGTTTTTGGAGACAGGGTAAAAGCTCTGGCTGTCCTGGGACTTGCTCTGTAGATTACACTGGCCTTGCACTCACAAAATCTACTTGCTTCTGCCTCCAAGTGCTGTCATTAAAAGCGTGCGCCACCACCATCTGGCTCAAAAGTCAAGATCTTTAAAAAGATGTAAGAAGTAGG